>JAHWFP010234888.1:11787-22252 GCA_023313725.1 Lithobius niger
TACTTTCGGAACTGAGACAAAGCCTTTGCATGTCTGAGCTATTGTACATTTAGCGTATAGGAAATGAGCTCGTGCACGATCATAAATGGCTCCATACGACAAAATGGAAACCATAACTTGGTCCAACAATGTCAGCGCTTGATTTGGTAATTCCAAGAGAAGCTAGGAGGAAAGAAAGTGCAAAAGTGAAAAAAAAAATATTTTTAAGGCCTCTCAAAACACAAAAGTTGTTACTGACTTGTGCTAAAAGATGACTCATTAAATAAGCCTTACCTGTACATTAGCAATATGCATCATTACCACAGCTGCCATATAATCGAGGTGGTGCTGCTGACAGAGCCCCAGACATTTTGTCAGAGGCATTATGGCAGCTGTGTAATTAGATGAAAGTGTATGCAACTCAGCTTGAAGTAAGAGGACTCTACACCGAACGAAAAACAGAATGTTACATTGATTGTTTTAAATACCGAAAAATCGGTCGACTCAGCATTTCTACTTTGGTTCAAGTTCATGACTTATACTCACAATTTGATCACGCAAAACCAAAAGTCGAAGATCTTCAAAGGTTTTCCCCTCGAAACGTGCAACGGCGAACCGGTGGGTGCCGGTGGCTTAACTGCCTGACGAAGACAACCAGTAAAGACAACCACGTTTCGAGGGGAAAACCTTTGAAGATCTTCGACTTTTGGTTTTGCGTGATCAAACTGTGAGTATAAGTCATGTTACATTGATTGTTTTTTTTTTATTAATTATTAATTTTATTTGTTTTGCCATACACAAGGTACAATGTTTTAGTAAAAAAAATGACATTTAAAAAAGATGCAATGTGCACGCACGTGTGTCCTGTGCATACGAGAAAGTGCCGAAACAAAATATCAATTTGCCTGTGCTTAGCGTATGTTGTCGGAGTAAATTTTTTGACTCTCAAGAATGCAAGAAAATGCCAAGAAAAGCTGGCTTGTAATGTGACATACAAAGTGACATTGACAGCTATGTAACTGTAAATAAAACGGAGTTGGAAGTCACAGCCCCCAGCTTTCTTAAAATAAAAGGGAGAGTCAAATCACACCCTCCACTGCCTCTAGATGATTTAAAAATACAAAGGAGTGCCTAATCAGAGCACTTAGCTTACTTTAAATAAAGGGGCGAGTCCAGTTGCAAACCCTCCCAGTTTGCTTGCTTTAAATAAAAGAAAGTTATGAAAAATAAGAAACTGACTTGAAATACCATGAGAGATATTCACAATTGGATTCAAGTTACTCATTCTCAATAATTACTAAATAACTAGCTGTATTTGGGGTCTAGCCGGTTCCCAAATACCTAATTACCGGTCGGAATGGCGTCGACCCCCCCCCCCCCAAACCCCCCCCCCCCCCCCCCCCCCTCCCCCCTCCCCCACATTCTCCCACTGCATGGTCAGACTGAGCCACCTCCCTGGTCACCCTTTTCCCCCCTTTCTCGCTTGAACTTCAGTAACGCACACACACACACATATGATGAATTTGCTCAGTGCCACCCAAGCCTATTATATATACAGTAAAACCTCTTTAATACGAACTTTAAGGGGACGGCTAAAAATGTTCTTATTAACCGTAGTTCTTATTAAACGGAGGAGAGAAATTGGACTGCAACTTAAAAAAAATGTAGCCTACCGGTATACGGTATTTTCTTTTCATTCATCCTTGACCTTCGCGTTTGCGCAAACGGACAAAATTCTTATCACTTCCCAAGATGGAGTCAATTAGCGATTGATGTTTTGCGTGAAACGAAACGAAATTCAAGGGGAAAGAAAAAGAAACCGTTACGAACAGCAAATTCGTAAAAATAAGCTAGAATTGTAAATATTTGTTCGTCTTATCCGTACTTTCGTATTAACAGAGTTCGTTATAGCCGTATATATTTAGTGCTGACTGAGTAGCTGACCAACCAAAATCTTGAAAAAAGTTCTTATTAAGCGGGAATTCTTCTTATCCGAGTTCTTATTAACGAGGTTATACTGTATAGATGAACTGTATCATGCCAATTTTAGATTGTCCTTGATACTGATGTGGTTGTTAGTTCACTACAATCTTCTTCAGGCTGCCATTGAAAGTTTTTAACGCTTTGGCTTACATTGTCTGCTTTGCGATTCTTGTTTGAAATAGGCGTGCACATGGCCTTCGGTATTTGTCGGGATCTTGTTCCAACGTTGGATGAGCCTCTCACGAAGGTCTTCACAAAATAGGTGGTGAATTGTTGTGTTGGAAGGCCTTGGATAATTCATCTGCAGAGCGTTACATTGGTTATGGGTTTGAATGGCCAATGATTTAGCCCTCGTGTGTCGATCTCTTGCAGAATTTGATTCAATAAGAGTGGTGGTATTTAAAAATATCAACATGCTTACTTTAGAATGAAGAAGCCATTAGATACGACACACAATACGCAAAATTCCGAAAACAAATTCAAGACAATGACCACAATCTTCGATAGTCTGTGTTGCTGGCGTTGGAAAACGCAGCCAACTATCTTCCTGAAGCACTATTTTATAGGCCACAAAACACTAGTTACTCCCAGCCCATTTGAAATTGGTGCACAAACTTGGCCTCCGATATTTACAAGGTAGGTGATGGTTTAAGGTGGCACTGTTCACCTGGAAGGCCGTATTCCATTTCTTTCTCAGACGTGTTCGAAACAGCTAAAGGATCGTTTACATTGAAGTGTACAACTCATGATTTATGAAAATACTCGAACTTCAATAATTACTCACAACTAATTTACCCAGGAAGAAGAAAAGAACGGCGAGCTGCCTTTCATGGACGTGCTGGCGACTCGACAAGGAAAGCTCCTCTCCTTCCAACCATACACCAAACCTACAGCTACAACTCTAGGGATTCCATTCACATCGGGCCACCCACAGGCACAACTGCGTTCGATTGTTAAACAGGAAATGAAAAGACTGGTCGGGAATTCGTCACATCGAAGCCACACCTGAGCCACACCTGCTAAAAGCGAAAGAAAAATTCCTCAAACTTGGTTACCCAGGGAAGATCATCGACGAGGTAATAAAAGGAGTTATACACACACAAGAAAAACGTGGAGAACAACGGAATGCAAAGCATGTCACACAGAGATAAGAAACACTCAGAATCGCCCTTATGTATGTGCCAGGAGTCACGGACTCCCTCAACGCCATACTTAGAAGACAGAATTTCTCCAGCTACTCAAAAACCAGCGCCAACCCAAAATCTAGACTGAAACCTCCACCAGACAGCAACCGCATTAGGGAAGAGGTGGCCCCACAACAGCAGAAAGTGGATCCTCAATTTGAGGCCAAGAAGAAAAACACCAGTACTAAGGTTAAGCACTACAACACACACAGTAAAGATAAAAAAGAAGATGACCACTAAATGCCTAAAAAGGAGGAAAAAAACAAAGCTGGAACTCAACCTAGCAGAAAACAAATGGCTTCAGACTGCCCCACAACACCCTGGGGCATCTACAAAGTCCCATGTAAACAATGCAACATGGTCTACATTGATGAGACAAGGAGAGGCAATTTACGCCTACTTGATCACATCATGGCATCAAGAACTCGAGACTACACAAACGGGGTGGGTACCCATTGTGACACCACAGAACACGAAATCGACTGGAGTGGCACACAAACGTTGATCAAACGCAACTCAAAATTTGACCAGCATTTAACAGCTCTTGAATCACTAGCAATCAAGCGCCATGAAAACAAGGGAGTTAAACTTATGAATTTACAACCACCTTCACACCCTTTAATCCACCATCTCGTACACCCAAAACTCCAAGAAAAACTCGCCCTCCAATGGCACAAATCCCTCCACGTGACAACAGCGCTAGCAAATAAAGATCAGTGGTCACGCGCGCGATTTTCAAAAACAAATATGAATATCCTGATGAATATCCAGGACCTTCTAATCCAGTAATCCGATTTCTGTTGCATGACGAATTTTGAGAACATCTGATGTCAGGATGGCCCTCCGCAGCTTCCGTAACGCCCTGACACTTGCCCACCTCACCAGCCTCGTTTTCAGGTTCGCGGGCAGTCCTTAGCTGATTCCAAGCCAAATCCACGTTGTTCATTTGCTTGTTATAAAAACTGTTTGAATTGCGAAAAATGGACTTCGAAGTCTGTTATTACACCTGGGAGGGATGCTATCCGGGCAGGTGCATTCAATCCCTATAAAATTCTGGCGTCCGTACAGAATGCGGTGTAAAGACTTTGACTTTTCTCGATCGTCGGAACCGAGCTTCATTGTGACATGCGGCGTTCGCCATTTTCGCATGAGGGATCTTTCATCATCAAGACAATCTACTGCCATGAAGGCGAGATCTTTCCAATTTATTTTAGTGGGACCCATTAGGCATTAAGTGCAGAAAAATGAACATTTGATTCAATGTCACGAAAATTTTCGATGTGTTTTGTGTGAAAACGGGGGACCATGAATGTTTTTCTAGCAGTAATGGAGCAGCAGACGACGCTCGAACGCCGCTTCAATTGCATTTTTCCGAAGAAACGTCTATTGGCATTAGGGCAATCCCTATTTAAACCAAGTGTATGAACTGTGTTAGGTCGTATTCACAAGCTGAAAAGTGCAAACACGAACAATTTTTTTACGATTTTAATGACTTTCGTAACCGTTGCATTAACGATAGCACTAAAATTCAGTGGCACCAATTTCGACCAATCAGGAGCGGCCACAGACTGTTTAGTATTCGCACATCCGAGCTAGGCAGCTCAACTGCCATTTTTCTTTACCGCTTCGGAGCGAAAGGCAATAGTGTTACGCACAATGGCAGATCAATCACACCCACCTAGAACTGACTTTATGAACATTCCTATTTTAAATCCATTGAATGCAAACATGTCCAGTGACGATAGTGCGTTAGATCAATGAAGTATTTTAGCGAACGAAGCAGCACTTCGAAATGCCATTGCCCATGTTAGCAGTAGTAACCTAAATGCACAACCGAGCTCCATGACTCGGTCGTTGCCTAGCACGCAGTCGGAGTGAAAGGCTCTCGCTACCAATTTTTAGTGACGCACACGATCGCTCGTTTGCATACTTTCAAAATGTTTTACAAAACGAAAATAGGAAGCTTAATTTTGATTTAGAGCAGGAAGAACGCAGAATTCAGAATGCAGTTAGGCAAATGGAGTATGAACTTTCACAAATAAGAATTCAAATGAGCAATTCGAGATCAGAGCACACGAGTCAGAATGCATTATTAAGCAAACCTAGATTATATTGCGAATTTTTAGCAGACGATGGCTCTAACCACGTGGTTTTTCAAGAAACTCACTGTGATTTTCTAGACGGAAATTCGGGCAATTTTCACGTAGCAAATGGAAATTCAAGTAGTTTCCAGGAAATAAACAAGAATTCGGACTTTTGCACAGCAGCACAAGCAGTCTTTAGTCTGTCTATTGGTAGTCAGAGAACGTTGGGAAATTCGACTGGAATCACAGGGGATCCGGGAATTTCTACTACTTCAGTCCACAGTCAAGGAGTTTCAGCTTCTGCAACAGGAAATACGGCGTTTTCTTCGTGTCCTCTTGATAACTCAAGAATTTCTTTGCAGCAGCAGGGAATTTCTTTGCAGCAACAGGGAATTTCTTCACAGCATCAAGGAATTTCTCCTCAAGGCCAAGCATCTTTCGTCACAAGCCAGTCGGCCGCAGTTTAACAGGGGACAACCGCCAATGGAAATCACATCACACCACCTCCTACCCAGGGAAATTTCTTCACAGAGATGGCAAATGCTTTCGCACTAACGAACTTCAAGCCAGAAATATTGGATAACAACACGTCATTGACAGGTTGAATAGACGGGATGACTTTGCAGCTGTCAGGCAACAAGACCTTCCCGGTAGAGGATCTCCACAGCATAATGAGATGCAGCTTAGAGACAAATACAGGAACTGGTGGGGAGCCCTAGTCGAGAAGCCCACTACGTGGTGTGCAGTCCGAGATGCATTGCGAACAACTTTTAAGAAGACGATGACAGACGACGAATGTCTCGCCATTATCCATGCGACATGGCAACGAGAATTTGAGCCACCAGCCGAATTCGTTCATAAAATGTTAAAACATCTCAACTAGCTTGAATCACCAGTGCCTCAGGTACAACAGGTCGCCATGATACTGAAGCAAATGACGAGAGAGCTTCGGACCTCATTTGCGATGTTCGACATCATGTTACCTACTGAACTTTTGAAAAAATAGACAGCCGCCCGAGTTTCATCAGATTCCCGGAGAAGCCCCAAAACCACAACAACCAGCAGCGGAACCAGGACAGGAGGGAACAGCAGCGCTCCAACGCTCCTTAGACCAAGCCGCAGCAGCAGCGCTCCAGTGCTCAGTCATCCAAGCCGCAGCAGCAGCAGGGCAACACCGCTAGTCAACAACAGACCTAGGCGAAGACTTTGGACCTCGACCCCGCCTCCCCTTCTTACGACCCACCACAACAAAGTGAGCAACGGGAACCGCAACAACAGTCTGAGAATCGGAGCAACGACTACGACGGCAGGTACAGAAAACCACGCAAAAGCTCCAGACCGACAAGTCCGAAACCGTGGCACAGCAAGGTCGAATGTTATCGATGCAAGGAGTATGGCTACATTTCTGCATTTTGTTCTTTACCTCAAATCTTCTAGCAACCGTGACCAAGAGGAAGACCAGTCACCGAACGCAATGCACGTCGGTCCTCCAGGCAACATGCTTTCCATGATAACTACTATCAACGGAACTCGTTTCTGGAGTGGTTTAGATTCCGAATCGGACGGACGTATCATCAAAACAAGTTGGCTCCTCCGCGTCATCCCAGAGGCTTAACAGAACATCGAAACTTACGAAGGAGAACCGCCAGTCTACGCAGATGGAACCGTGGGAAAAACTCCAAGAGGTCAGATTAACCCTTTAAGGACGGGTGCGCCCAAATGCGCCCGCTATATAATCGTTGTTTACAGCTCTTCTACAGGTCAGATTGAAAACTTCCAGCCCATTACAGTGAAACTAAAAATGTGATATAAAGGCCAGATCATTAAGGAAAAAAATGACACAGGTTTCATTCCCTTACTTCAAGTGGGTGAGACGCTATGAATTTTTTTCTACAAGTTCGTTACGAGACCTCAGCGCAAACGCAGTCCTTAAAGGGTTAAACTGCCGATCATACCTCATGGGAGACACAACACGATGACCTCCGTGCATGACCAGCTCGCCCTAGACTGCATCCTAGGAAGGGACTACATGATCGCAGCGAAACTACACATCGACCATGCTAACTCAATTGGTAACTTCGACGGGGATATCAGGCACTCCTTTCCTTTGTCAGCGCATGCAGCTTCACCGAAGACTTCTTCGCAGAGACCACTCTGGTTCGTCCACAGGCCCAAGGGTGAACGCAAACTGAACCAACTATCGAAAGAAGTTTCACTCATTGGACAGACTCATCGAAGAGTACAGCGAAATTTTCCCAGGGTCACCAGGACGAGTCAAAGAAGTTCAGTACAAGATCAGACTCCATGAGAATGCCAAGCCGGTATACCAGAGGGCCTATACCGCATCGCCAGAAATCAAACGAGCGATCGATAAGATGGTCGACAAACTCGAGAAGTCCGGGAGAATCGAAAAGACCGAGAGCCAGTGGGGTTCCCCCTTCTTTTTGAAAAGAAAGAAGAACGGTGGTGGATTTCGTCCCGTTTTAGACTACAGAGCACTCAACCGATGCGAAGAAACGGACAAATACCCCATGCCACGCACGGACGAGGTTTTCACTTTCTGGCGGGAAACAAGTACATATCGGTCTTGGATGGTGAACAAGGGTTTCGCCAGGTGCCCTTACACCCTGACAGCCAGGACTGCACAACTTTTGTGTGCCAGAGAGGCGCATACAAGTTTAAGGTTCTTCCTTTCGGACTGAAGACTACCAGTCAGGCCTTCCAAAGGACCATGACCACCATCTTGGGAGACCTTATAGGTCCGTATGTATTTTGTACATCGATGATGTCATTATTGCTACCAAAACCTGGAAAGAACATTGCCAAGCCCTTTGTGCAAATTTCACCAATCTTCGGAAGGCTGGTTTCACCCTCAAGCGTAAAAAATGTCACTTTGGAGTGCCGGAGTTAAAGATTTTAGGTATCTGAGTCACAGGTGAAGGCATTCAGCTCAAAAGAGACCATATGACGGCAATAAGGAACTTTCCTCGTCCCTTTAACAAGAAGAAACTTGAAGCTTTCCTAGGACTATGCAATTATTTCCGGAAATTTGTTCCTCACTTCTCGTCAATGGCATCCTTACATCACCTGACCCGCAAAGATCAGCCATTCCGTTGGACGAACGAACACCAGACAGCTTTCCAGGAACTAAAGGACAGACTCCTCGAGGCAAGAAGCTCTACCTGACTTCAAGCAGCCCTTTATCATTGAGACTGATGCGTCCAAAGAAGGTCTCGGAGCGATATTGACTCAGAACATCGACGGAAAAACCCGCATCGTGGAATTCTGGAGCAGGATTCTGAGGGACAGAGAACGGAAATACCCCACATTCGAGCTGGAGGCACTCGCCGCTGTTGAGGCAGTAGAACATTGGGAGGTCTACGTCGCAGGATCCATACGAGGATTCATCCTCATTACGGATAACCAAGCTCTAAAATGGGTTCTTTCGAAACAAAAGTCTTCTGGACGAACGGCAAGATGGGCAATCAGACTCCAAACGTACGATTTTGATGTAGTCCATCGCCCCGGCAAGCTCAACGTCATAGACGACGCATTGTCAAGGAACCCAGCACCAGAGAACTCCGAAGACGAGGACATCCTGTCGGCAATTCAGGAAGAGGAAACTGTCAACGTCAACTATACGGAGTATGCCACACTTGAAGAAGCAGTCACGGATCGAAAAGACTGCATCGCACCATATTCTCCACATTCGAGAACAGCCTATCGTTGATCTCCACGACAGACAACAACTCAAAGAAGCACAGCAGAAAGACAGGAACGTCATGAGGATCTTCCGTACCCGTAACACTTTGGAGCCTGCCATATTGTTTTGCGCATGTCCGCAGGTCCTGACAGTTTTAGCGTCTCACAAAAAAATCACAACTCGGTTAGTTTTTCACCAATTAACACAATTTTTTTTTAGATAGTAGATGAAAGTGCACAGTTTTTGGAAAGTTAGATGAAAATTAAAAAAAAAATTATTTCTTTTTGTAAAAAAATTAGGAAAAAAACGAAATATTTGTGTTTCGACAAAAGTACGACGAACGCATACCAGTGACAAACAAAGCTGCTCATTCTGAAAAAACACTCCAAATTAGCCATAATAATATTTGTTCACTGTAATAACTTTCTGGCACCGAATTCGAGCCTCTCTGTGGCATATTAGTTTCAATGAAATCGCCAGTTTCATTTTCGTCTGACAACGCCATGTTGACTTTCACTTCAAAAAAAGACCCTCCAGCTAGAACTCTAAAAACAGAAATTCTACTGCATGGTGCTGCCATCTAGCAATTGAAAAGTGAACTAATATGTCCAACAAAGACTCTGGCTGAGGCAGCGAACGTACTGCCCTCCACAGTTTTGTATAGCAAAAATGTGAGACGTACTAGTACGTCCTTAGGCACTTAGTAACAATTATTGAAAACGTACCAGTACGTCCTTCGGATCCGGAGCGAGCAGGCCGTCAAGAGACTTTCGACTACGTCGTGAAGACCAGAAGACTACACGCTAGACGACGACCAACTCGTTTACTACGTTGATCCAGCAGCACCCGACAGAGGTCTACCAGAAAGCTCATGTAGACTCTACGTCCCTAAGGAACTTCGCCACACTTACCTTAGCAACTGCCATGACCACAAGCAAGCAGGACATCTACAAGTGTCGAAGTCAATGCAGCGCTTGCGCACGATCGCACATTGGCCCAGAATGTTCAACGACTGTAAGCAGTACGTTAAGTCGTGCCATGCCTGTCAGACGGCGAAGACAGCACAACTGATGAGAGCGGGAAACATGCGACCTGTCATCCCAGCGTACAAGTTCCAGGCCCTCAGCATTGACTACGTTGGTCTACTACCAGAAACGACTCATGGGCACAAGTATATCCTCACCATGATGGATTACTTTACGAAGTTTGTGTGGTTAATCCCAACCAAGAACGCCACAGCCAAGACCGCCGCAAGGAAACTACTCTCGGTGTTCATGATGACTCACGGCTCAACCACAGGCGATCGTCTCGGACAACGGCGCAGCCTTCGTTTCCAAAATCTTTACCAACCTGCTGGAGATGACGGACACTAAACATCACAGGACCACCGCATACCATCCATAGTCAAACGCGACGGAACGCTCTCATCGAACCATAAAGGGATGTCTACGTGCATTCTTACAGGACCACGAAGAGACGTGGGGACCTGTACTGCCAACACTACAGTATGCGATGAACACAGCACCGCATGT
>JAHWFP010234890.1:0-10361 GCA_023313725.1 Lithobius niger
GCAGCAAAATCCTCGAGACCTGACGAAGATATCTGGGTGGTATCGAAAATTTGGACTAAGTGTGAGTCCGTGTTGTGAAGTTTTGCGTATTTCGTAGTGTTTTTATAACGTACTTTAGCAAATACTAGGGATCGACCGATACAGAAAAATACCGATCCGATCCGATTTTCCCATCACACGCCGATCCGATACAGATCCGATACACCGATACAGATATACCGATACAGATATACCGATACCGATTTAAACCGATTTAAAAAAAAAAGTCAATGGGTCAAAAAGTCAAACGCATACTTCATCATTATGAAACTGGTGTGCAAGAAAATTAATTTCTAATTTTTTTCCCTTCGACTGTAAAAAAAAACCCAGAGTACACTGCAGATAGACCTAGTCCCAAGAAGCCCTGCACTGATTCTGGCAATGCACACACGTTGAATTCACTAAGCTGCTGTGCACATGACGTCATGGGATACAAGTGATGCTATGCAGGAAAGGTTTCTCACAAGCTAGGTGGAGTAGCCAGCGTGCACGGAAGTTGGTCATATCGGCTAAAATATCGGTAAATAAACACCGATACAGATCCGATACCGATACACAAAAATTACCGATAATATCTGTAAATACCAATACCGATTTTAATATCGGTCTATCCCTAGCAAATACTTATACTTTGTGAGCCAGGTTGTTCTAAATTCTATTGTACAAGTTGATTGGTCTGTTGCATTTTTGTTCGGTTCGAACGTGTTCGGTGTTCGGCTCATTCAAGATTTTCGGTTTAGTTAAAGAATGTGTGTTCGTTCGGTACAGCCTTAGTGAATACTGAACAAAAACTATACAATTTGGGAAAGTTTGAAATAATAAACAAAAGAAACCGTCAATTAAGCTCAAGCCACAAATAAATATCAGACACTAGACTTCCCCCATGCAATTCAGTTAGGTTTCTTATGGAATATTTTGAGTACAAAAATAAAACGGAAATAGACTTACGTTCCAACGACCATTATTGGAAGGATGAAAATATGACTCAATCGCACGTAGCAGACGGCTTAAATACCTTTGGCAGCTGCTACCTCCACCCTACAAAGAGTACATCATATTTAACTAACACTTGTTTATTTCAAATTTCAAACATCACATTAAAAATTCATCCCTTTTACTCACTAGTAAGGCAGTTATAAAGTGGATTCCAGCAGAAATATCAAACGTATTTGCTCGTCCTAAGACAAGTTGACTTTGCCCCACTGGAAGATTGAACGATCGTAACAGTTTTGTGAAAATCTGAAAAGGAAAAAATTAATTACAAAAATTCAATATCTTTCACATAAAAGACAAACTAAGACAAACTAAGACCTAATACTCTTAATGCTTGTTCATAGGATTGCTTTCCTACACTCCAATTATATATTCATGACAAACTTTTGCTTTCAAAATTATTTCTCTCCAATATACCCATTAAAGCAATTTTTTTTTATAATAATAAAAAAGAAACAGTGCTATTAAGCAATGGAAATGCCATGGTTACGATAGCTAATAAACATTAACAACGCAGAACTGAGAGCGAGCTTTAACCAAAAAAAAACCTGAAGTTTCCATAACGAGAAAAAATTCTGTGGCCGTATATTGATCTCTTTAAAAATAAAAAAAAACTGGCAACGGTATGCCAAGTAACTTCAAAAATGTTGAGATAAAAAAAATCGTATTTGCTATATATGGCTCTCGAAAAAAATGGCCCGAGTGGTTATACCAAAATGTCAAAATCGGCCAAAACTGTCTCATATCATCAAAGAACCATTCATTATCACTACAAAAATCATAAGTTAAAACAAATTTGATGAAAATGGGGGCAATAATTCATTTTTCGAACCTTTTTACCTTGGGTGGACGGTAATCCAACCATGAAGGGGTAGATGTTTACTACGTTAGTATCACACAAAATATTTGTCAGTCTTACCTTAATTTAATGAGTGTGGACTTCTTGAAACAATTAAGCAATTATTCAAACCGTGTTCTCTTAAACACTTCACTGCTTTGAATTTGTAGCTAATGGTATATGGATTTGCTTCGATATTTTAACGTCCGTCTCCTTCCTAACTACACCTCGAAATGAACTGTGGCGTGAAAAAAATAAGCTACGTATCAGCTTCCGGGTGCGCACAGCAGTTATGAGTCAAAAGAGAAAGTTTTATACCCCTAGATTATGCAGCACAGTTAAATTTGAATTAAGGAAAAAGACAGAAGACTCGACTGGCAAGGGACGGGGCATCAGAAAGGAAGAAAGTCAAGCGTTGCCAATTGAAGGGTTGGTGGTAATTAAAGCAATTTTGCGATTTTTTGACATAATAACACATTTAGGGAGGTGTGCAGAAGCTTTGATGGTTTTTAATTGAAATAATCAAATGTACTATTGAGAAAATTGCATCTGTTTAAATGATGTTGTGCTTTACGTAAAATATACGATTGGTAAAGCATAACAGCAACTAAACAGATGCAATTTTCTCAATTGTACATTTGATTATTTCAATTAAAAATCATCAATTTTTATTCGTGTACATTTTAACAAGTGAAGTGAAACTTCAATCATATAACCTCCTTTTATACAGCACACTTGACGTTTTTGTTTGTATCCGTGTACCTTTTTTACAGCTATGGCATCGCGCTACAAAGGTTTATGCATGCAGTCGATTGTTGCTGCACACTTTGAAACAATTCAACTCGGCTCTGAAAGCCTGCATCTGCGAAATAAGTACGCCATTCAACCGTTTATGAACCTGCTTGGAAGAATTAATACAGGAGGAAAATGCTGCTTACGATAGGTCGATAAGACTCGTTGCTTTTTACCTTGGCAATGCAATTACAACAAAAAAGTTTAATATTATTTACCAAACAGTTTCTTAAGTATATTTCAACCAAGAAGCGAATTTTCGGTGGCTTTTTTTTATCCTCTAGGAGGATCCACGCAGTGGCGTAACTCAGTCAGTGTGGGCCCTGGTGCAAGAAATTGGTGCGGGGTCCCCTTCCTTCCCCGCACCACCACACATGACTAACTGCGACATATGCTTCGTAAATGGTATCAAGTCCCCTGCCTTCCCTGCCCTATCACTTAACCCTCACCCCGTCTCCTTAATGTTATCCCCCCCCCTCTCCTTAATGTGAAATTGAAGTAAAGTTTCCTTGCACACTGATTTCCGTTCAACAGTATGACAAAGACCTGTTAACCGGTCTTGTGTTACGCTGCTTTGTAAATTAAGCCCGTCCACCCTTGAAAATAAAAACCCGGGTCTAAGCCTGGTTTGTCCACACTGGGCCCGACCTGGACCGTCATGTCCTGGTCAAAAGCGGGACTTCAGACCGTGACCCCGTGTATTTCAAATGTGGACGTGGTCGGTACGCGGGCCACGCTTTATGGAAATGTTTTGACAGCAAGTGCTGATAAACAATATCGAGATAAAAGGAAAACACAGGAGGTGAGGGGAGAAAGAAACAATGACAGCACCGAAAATGTTGTAGCAAGAGAAAAGTTATTAGCCTAAAGCCCGGGCCCTGGCCGCGATTTAGGTTTCCTATGTGGACGGGGTATGGAAAGACAGGTGTCGGGTTTTCTCTTTTTGTGTCGCCTGGTTTGAAAGTCCGGGCCCAGAACCCAAACACGGTGTTCGGGGTCAAGTGTGGACTCGGCTTAAGATTTAAGTTTTGGAAAACGATCGTTCTGTAGTTGACACCTGCACGGGAACAAGTAAGGAAAATAGAGCAAGCCTCGCACACATCTGCATTGCAGTTTTAGAAATACAGGAAAAGATTGGGCAACCCGTGGATACAAGCAATAATAACTGAGATGTAAACCAACAATAAAGCTGTAAAATTAATACTTTATCTCGAAGGTAACTGCAGTTTACTTTATCTTCATTTACTTCGTGTCTTCTGCAGTCCCCGGATGCTACGACGGGTATTGCTTTATTATCTCAATCATTTTTTCTCACTCTTCCTTTTTAGCTTTCTCTCTCTCTTTTTTGCTTTATTTAGTATTTTTTTTTTAATTTGTGTGTGGGCCCCCCTTTACTGTCCTTCAGCGTGGGCCCTTCCGCAGCTGCACCCTTCGCACTCCGCATGTTATGCCACTGGATCCACCCATCTTCGTCAGGCTATTCAAGTAGTGAACGTTTTTTGGCTTTGAGAAACGGGGGTTAGATTGTTTGAATTTGCCGCTTGGACTTCCTGTAGGAGTTGTTGGTTGTGATGCAACCAATGGTGACTCCATCTATGTGGATGGGAGGATGGGGAAGTACAGCTTTCCACATGTCGTTAATTTATTTTCTGGGTCAATTCAGATGTAATAATTTTTGTGATATTTCAATGTTGGCAGCCTACAGGGGATTCATGAGGGGTGCCCCTACTAGGGATGGGTCGGTAACCGAAACCGAAACCGAATTTTCGGTTTTTACTGAAAACCAACACCGAAACCAATTCGGATTTTGTGTCGGTTTTTCGTACGGTGTTCGAAAATCAAAAAAAATGATTTGTTGCTTTACATTTTTTAAAATAATTATTATTTTCTACGTATAAATGACAGCAAAGCTCCTAGCTATTGAAACGAAAATAGTAGAGGAAAATGGTGCCACAGCTATGCCCACGGTTTATGACGCTGCTGAAAGTGAAAGCAAGAGTAAGTTGAAGCTAGTAATACAACTGTTGCAAGAAAAAAAAATTAGGAAAATCTGGTTGGGGTGGATGGTGGCAAAAACCGAAACCGAAACTGAGGTTTTTTGGGCGTGAAAACCGAAACCGGAACCGAAATCAAAAAAATGAAACCGACCCATCCCTAGTCCCTACACTTTCGAAAGTGTTGAAAGGAGATGCTCTCCAGGGCCCGAAGATGGGGTGCAGACAGTGTTTGATTTCAACAACATTTTAGTGCAGTTCCATGCAATTTTATGTTTTTTAAAGATGTGTGTTTTTTTTCAACTGCTGCCGCTCAAACACCACACAGTTTATGAAGATCCCACAACAACTTTGCCTCCATCCAGACGACCAGCTCAATTACTTTGATGTCTGTGCCTTTTTCTCAGTCTGACCACAAAGTCAATTTTGACCCACAATTTTTTGGTTTCCTGAACTTTCAAATTGTTAAAATGAACTTTCAGAGTAAAAACCCCTACCGTATTTTCAAAAAAGTTATATAGTTTACTTTTAACATTAAAAATAGAGTGTTTAAACTTACCACAGGAATATATGGTTCCCAGTCTATGTAGCCAATATTATCCATAGCTAATCTTGCGTACAGCCATATTAAATTCTACAGTAGAAAAGAAAAGTTAATTTGTACAACGCCTTTCTTTATTAAGAATTAAAATTCAAAGAAAATTAAAGTGCCCTTACAGTTTCCCAGGCTGGAGTGTTATGAGCAGTGTGCCACAAATTCATAAATTCTTCAAACCACAATCTGAAAAATAAGTAATAAAACGGATAAATTTTAGCAACCAAATAAAAACATAAGCCACAGTATATCAATATGGTACTTCCTCTTTTAATGATATCGTGGCAACAAATAAAAGTACTGATGCCTGGGCTTTCTTCCTTTCTTGCTAATTCAAAAAGCAAGGTAGATGGACTGCATGGGACAGAGGCCAGTGCGTCATCAAAACAGGCATGCTACACGGCTACAGGGATTGGTTTGATTTCTTTGCATCACTTCAGGTACCCAAAGTTTAAAATAGCAGCAGCTCTGCTGCATTAGCAAACAGCACATCTCTCGGTAATGGAAAGAAAGTCGAAGACTCTCGGTAAATTCATCGCAATAAACCAGCAAAGCAAAAGAAATTGATAATAAACTCACTGCACTTTACGCAAAGCAAAACAATGAAGTTCCACTACTTCAAACTTGGCGAATTTTCAGGCACAAAATCCAGAGACCTTCAAACTCTCCAACGAACTTCTGACGATAACATTTTAATCTGGCTTCCCATCACAGTGGGCTCTAGTCATCATGGCTGACTGGTGATGGCATTGCCCTCTATATTTGGAGGTTCAAGAGAAACGGTTGTCGTTGCACTTCAATTTGGCAAAGTTAATCTAGAGTAACTAGTTTGATTATTTTTCAATGAAAAGGCTCCTGCAGGTTCATCAACAGGATGGCCTTGCTTCTGCCGTGCTGGATTGCTAACGACTGCAGGGCTCGGAAGTGTACCTCCCTCTGAATGTTTGACCTCAGTATCAGTCGTGTGCAATCCCATTTTATTTTATGCTTTGTATGCAAAGTATAGGTTGCAATGGAACTATGTTGTTCGGGATGGCTTGTTGATGTTCGCGGACTCTCACAATAACTTTTTTTATTTCCCCTATGTACACCCAGTAGACAGCTGCTGTGGGGGTCAGCAGAGGTGCTGGCGCTGGTGTTGGTGGGACCGTAGGGTTGATTCAAGGCTGTTCAAGTTGCTCCACGCTCGGGAAATGATCCATGCCTCGCAATGCAACTGCTGGTGTCCCTCCATTTTTTCTAGCTCTCAACTGGCAGCTGTGGTTTAAAAGTCCTAGTGCAGGTGTTGTTCGAGTTTTTCCTCTTGTCCTCGTGTAGGTATGATGGGTCGGACTCTATCCTTTCCTTTGCCCATATTTTTCTGCAGGGAGCTTCCGCTTCTGCTGTCATCGTCTCATCTTGTTGGCCACGATCTTACCTCCCAGCAACTTATGGACGTTAGGGGGATTCTTGCATCCACACTCCACGCCCACGTTGACCATAGCTCCTTTGATTTGCTCGCTTCGGTACGGCATGTAGTTGAAAATCTCTATGGTCTTTCATTCTGGATCTCAGGTTGCTTGACCGTAGACCCTTAAAGACGTTTTTTTTTTCAGCATCCGGCAGCTTACTGTTTAATTCGGCTAATTTTCGTCCAGCTGAAAATATTTGGAACTAATTTCAGCTGGCACTGTTTTTAGCTAAAATGTGGCTGATTTACGGCTTGTATACTTTTTGATTTCCCCTTTAAGATTTGTTTTAATTAACACACAAAGCCGTACATAAATAGTCACGCCAATTTGGCCCTTTTGAAAGCCTACCTTCCCATCACGTTTTGTCACAACTGTTACAGCTCTTCCTCTTTTCTCCCCGTGAAAATAATGTCATGAATGTCGAGGAAAATATTTGATATTTTTTAAACTTGCTTTTCACCTTGCGTGGAAGTTAATTGGCTTTGCTTGATGAAAACCAGATGCTCTGACGTCTTCAATTCAGTGACCCTTTAACCCCTCCTTCACCCTCTGACCACCCCCCCCCCCCCAAACACCTTGTCCAAAACTGTTACTCTCCCCTTTCTTGCAAGACGTCGTTTGTGTGCGGCCTCTACTAATAATAACATGGGTAGATAGGTATCTATCTACCCATGATAAGAATAATAATAATAATAACAATAAAACAAAAAGAGTCAAGAACTATTGTTTTGCCGTAATAAAATTTAAATCCAATGCGAACAAGCAGTGTGGTCCAATTACATAATTAGCAAAGACACATGCCATTTAACCCAAACCAGCATCAAAATACTGGAGGCACGCCTTTTATTTGTCACCATGAAACCTGATTTACAGTTATTATCAATATTGTTAAAACACCAAATTTTATTCTTCCGAAGTACTAACATGCTTACCTCGTTGGGGTTTCCGTAGTAAAACATAGATTCTTCCGACCACTCAGTTTAAAATTAAATAAATAGTGAAGTACACGCACACTTCGGGCTAATTTTTCACTTTCTTCTGCAGCACACAAAAAATGGTTAAGCTGCTGATGGGGGATGAATGGATGAAATTTGAGCAGTTGATAAGATGTTTCAAACTTCATTCGTTTATCCTTCGTCAGCATCAATTTTGTATGTACTCCTTGAAAACCTGATAACTTCACTGAAAATTTGTTCATTTAAACCGTTTTTAAACAATGACTCAAGAGTGGCAGAAATAGAGATCGTTTTATAGGAAGAAATATTCGTCACGAAATATTTGATACCTACAGTACTAATTAAATTATAAAAGAAAGAAAAATGAGGTATATTGTGATGATGGAGACGAATGGATGACGCTAGAGCATATGGATCTGCATTTTAATTATGGAATGGTTATCATGACTGGCCTACGGGGGCTACAGCGAGAAAAATTGATAAACATGACCTCCAATTTTTCGACAAGCTTCTACCCTCCACGACTAGAGTTTGAATAAAATGAAACCCCCCCCCCCCCTCAAAAAAAAGTACGCTTTTTTTTAATGCCTATTCAGGTTGTTTGCGGATAATTTACTGTTGCCAAGTTTCCTTCATCAATCAGCCAAAAGACAAGGCAGTTTTAGAACAACTACTTTGGCACAACAGTTATAATTGCATACAATAAGTTTTATTTTAATGAATGCAAATTGGTATAACTACTACACAGTTAATGTCAAGATAACCCAGCCTTTAATGCAGTCAATATCTAGTCTAGTAAGATAAAGAATTCCGTAGACAGCAAGGCTTTTGGATCTAGTGTAGTTACAAAATAATGTACTGTTTAGGATCAAGAATGACAACTTTAAAACCTTATAAACACTTACAGGATGGTGGGGGAGAGAGGAGGGAGTTAATGCGTCTTTATAAATATTGCATTCTGTCAGTCCCATTTTTGAAACCTGGAATGGTATTTTTCCTCCAATTTGGTTAATATATTTGTCTACTAGCCCATTCTTGACAAGGTCAAAAAAAAAACCCTCCCCTTAAAAGAAGTTGAAAAAGTCACACCCGCCCCTAGCATACCTGATCACCGATCCCTTGGAGCGTTCAAACAACGACTAAACGACAGAAACTAGTGTACAAAGTTAGCTGCACAGTTTTTTTTTAAACAATTTAATAGCCTAACACACAAAAATGTCATCAAGAAATATTTAAAATCTACCCATGGTTGTATTAAGCCAATAAGGCGTATAAAAGAAAGGAGAACGATACATACTTGAAACCTTTGTCGTGATGTTCCGGTGGCAAAAGGGTTGGCAGGAAAAGTTCCAAGTAGGCAGTGCCCTTAACATTTGTGACATCGAAAGGACATAACAAGGGTCGCCATTCATCTAACATCTCTTGAGTGGCCGATAGAGGGAAATAACTGCCCACAAATGGAATACACACGAAATATAAGTCAGCACAAGTGAATTGTGACTATCAGCTCACATACAGACACATGGAGAATAAGGAAAATCATTTTTATGTAACTTTAGATTTTGATTAAACTAAGTGGAACAAAAAGTATCATACAATTTGTTGAATTTGTCCATCAACAATTCAAAAACTTGGCATGTATGCTTTTAAGCGCATTTAGTTCATTGATTCGTTTAGTTTTACATTCATTTCGGATTAATTTCCCTGAAGATGATTAACGTACGATTAATGTCGATTAACTGCAACATTTGAGTGAAAATTACTAAAACCTTGTGCTCAGTTTCATTAATTTATGAACTTAAAGGAAATAAAGGGCCTTTTGTTAACTTAGTAAATGTGATTAATGGCCAAACAGCTATGTAGTTAAAGGGCAATTACATCCATTTTGACATGCGTGTTTTACTTTTGGATCACTTACACAATAACTAAACACAAGAATTGCGGTAAAAATATGTTACGTACGTCCAATACAACAATTTAATTACTGCATCACCAAAACACGGTACGGAGACTGCCATTGTTTTGCTGGAAAGTGCAGAGATTAATGCTGACAGATGATACTTATCGATTTAGACTCGCCGCCGGTTGAGATAGCTCTGTTGGCTGTGAGAGCTCAAGCGTCCGACAGCCTTAGCTGAAGAAAAAAAATTCAACACCACAAAAAAGAAACACCTGTTCCTTGAATTTTCGGTGAGAAATAGAATATGGGAACGTATGAAAATCGTAGACACAGAATCAACTATCTTCATCCACCTTCTTTGAAGAAAAATAAAAACATGAAAAACTGTAGAGATATTAAACCATTAGAGTTAGACAGTAGAAATTTTGATCAGCTGCTACAATGCTTTGACCACTGATCTACGGTATAATCCGTTCAAGTATAGCTTTGACTGTCGGCAAGGTCGGGTTAAACCAAACTGGTGACTTCGGGAAAGGCAGAGTTGTAGATGTTTGTGAGGGCCACTTTGTTTGCTCAGAATCTGCTAATGGCAATATATTCTAATCCACGAAGGTGGGATTCCAGGAGACAGTAGAAGCATAGAAGTGTTGTTCCATCCTATGACGCAGTGATTTTGTTGTTTAACATGCATAACAATGTAATTTGTGATTACTCCTTTCCTCATGTCGCTTTTGTGTTCACAGATTCTCTCCTGGAGTTTTACTGATGTATACTACTCCGCAAGTCTCTACATGGGATGCAAT
>JAHWFP010234891.1:0-14733 GCA_023313725.1 Lithobius niger
TCCCATCAACACTTTTCCTGGCCATGCTTCTCAATGTATTTTTTTTTATCTTCATGTTTCATTGTTCCCATTTATTTTGGAAATTTGATTGTCGTTTCTTTGGCTGGCAGTCAGTGATCCGATGTGATCCTTACCAGACCAGTTGCTCTAGCAACAAACTATTTATTATTATTATTTATTATTAATGACGTATACTTCGCCACAGCACATCGCTATGTTAAAGTATGGAACACGTGAGGGCCGGTATGGAAGAAAACCTGTCTGGTGAAATAGTAGAAATGGGCCGTTTTATTTGTGTGAAATAAAAGATGAAGAATAAATCAGAAAAGTACTACTGCGACCGTAGCGAAACTGTTCTGATGTTGTTGAAAAGGTTTTGGAAGTTTCGTTTATTATGCCCTTTTAATCTTCCTCCCACGCTGGTTGCCGCACAAATTCGAAATTCTGCCACGGAAAGTGAACCCACTGAGGTGGAAAAGCTCACCACTGCCATCTAAGTTGACCTGACCGCCGACTTTCGATGCAGCATCCTGGCCGTGGAAATCCAAACAAACCGATGCCTCCAATGTAATTTCAAGGGTTCACTGCAGACTTGTTAAATTCAAAGTTCTTTACACTATCCTTAGACATAACGCATTTTACAAAAATTAACATTTAACAAACCGTACATGACCCGAGAAATTGTCTAACAAGACAGTTCGTTCAAAGAGTTCTGTCCTTGTTGCGTGCTTGTTGGGAATTATTTCTTTTGGCGCCAAACCATCTTCATCGTAAGGGCTTGTTCCCGCCAAAATATGGAAACTTCGGTCAAAAGGAACGCACGTGTCTCGCACGTGGAAAATGTAGCCAAAAACCAGCATTAAACACTTGGCAAATGTTTCTTTGGAGCGTTCGCATAGAACGACATAATTAGCCTTAATTACAGTCATTAGGTAATTACGGAAAAGCCCGCAAGCAAGAGATGGCAACTTTACATCATATAAGATGTATAATACAATCTGTGAATGTTGAATGTGAATGTTGAATTGTGCAACTGCGGGTTCCCATCCGCGAATACTCGTTAATGCTTCCGTGCAGTTGAACAGCCCTGAACCGTGTGTATAATTTTACTAAATAATGAGTTGAATGTCAAGGGGTCTAGAATTGGGTTGCCACTTAGATGCATGCACGGCATATACCTACAATGATAATTTTGTAATTTGTCGGACTTGGCAGCCAGTTTATTGTTTGCGAATATACTTCATTTGATCTTCAGCTTTAAAAAAAATGGAAGGACCTTGCACGAGTGGTGTACTTCAATCTTATCATCATCAGTTCGATTCCGTTGTTCGAAAGACAGAAAATTAGCATTTGTATCTATCCAATCTGCAAAGGTGATCGTTTTCGCTGAATGGTGGAAAAGTACAGCCTTGCCTGAAGAAGTTGATATGGTCAGTATACCCTGAGTTCAGTGCCTGCTATAGGGCAATGTAGGTGACGACCAGTCTTCTACAAATGCTTGGGATTCTGGAGTGTTTTGAACGTTGTCTCTCCGGGCCCTTCTCCTGCGATGATCCCCTTGACACAACGTGTCCAAGCTTTGCTTTCTCGCTTGCCTGGCCAGCGGAAAACCGTGCTTTTCTGCTGGATCCCGGGCCATGTTGGGATAGCAGGGAATGAGCAATGCGAAAGGGGCCCTTTCTGGCCCTCTCGGTAGGGATCTCAGCCTTGTTCCCTCAGACGCCTTTCCAACTCTGCGTCTGAGGTTACACGCTTTTTGGCAAACTTCGTGGGATGGACAGGACGGTAATAAATTACGGGCCATTAAAGGCACTGTCGAGGAGTGGCACTCGGCGTGTCGCCGCAGTCGCCGTGAGGAGGTTGTGTTGACCCGTTTGCGCATTGGTCACACCCGACTTAATCACTGTTTCGTTTTGCGGGGGGTTGACCCTCCTGAATGTTATTGGTGTCGACGGCCACTTACGGTCCGGCACTTACTTGTTGATTGTCGCCATCTTGATGGTGTTCGTCGTCGTTTCCATCTTCCGCATGACATTGCGCGTCAGTTGGGCGATAAGTCTGTCCTCCTGTCCGGTGTTTTTCAATTTTTGCAGGAGGTACAGATGTATGACAAGATTTAGATTAGGGGTTTGAATAACATCTCTGTAATGTGTGGTGCAGTGGCAACCCGGACCACTGCACTGTGACTGAGGTTGGCGCTAATGACCAAGTTGTCGACGCGCCATTAAGCCTCAATCCCCCCCCCCCTGCGATGAGCGGATGTATCCGGATTCGAACCTGTGGGTTCTTCCCTCCCTATCTAGACCTATTTCTCTTTTAAAATGTATTGTAGGGTTAAAAATTGAGCCAGTTCATTTACACGAGCAGTTTGCTTCTGATAAAATAAAGCTTCAAGAAATAAAATAGAATCAACAGTATGTGAAAAGCATTATTGTTTTTTTTTTAAGGGGATGCTGTTTCAAGTCGGTTCAGACACGGGAAGCCCGTCAAAGGCAGTTAATTTGGTTCTTGACTAAAAGCGATCCATTTGTGCCAACTGTCACCCATCCGTTCCGAAAGCAGAAGCAAAGATCGCGATCACCATTTCGAACAAGCCAAGTTTAGACTGAAAACTAGGAAGGTAATTATTTTCCTTAAAACGTAATAATTTATCTTTTTCAGGGCAACACATGGTGAGTATAAAGTCCGGTCAACCCCAAACAAACTGCAGGACGGTAAGAATGAAACGAATAGCTGTGTTGGAAGTAACCTTGGTGCTTCAAGGTATCTGTTTGTAACTTTTGATGTAATGCGTCAGTTGCATGTATGTAAATTGCATGTGTATGCAGAAAATCGTGCATGAAACCAACTACACAAATAAAACTAAATTCAGTCCACAAAATTAGCAGTTATGACGAAAATACTTCCCCCAAAAATGGAGTGACCGACAGCAGCCATGCAGCAACATGTAACCGAAATAATGCGGAGCCTGGGACTTGTAATATTAGCGTCACGGTATCAACTAAACAATTAACTCCCTCACCACATTTACACAATTTGTCTCCCTTGTTAAAGCGAAAATTTCTCCGTCATGATAAGCCTTATAGCGCTTGCTACGCAGGCAACATCGAAAACCGTTGCATCAAATCGGTTACCTTGACCAGAGCTGGAATCGCAAAATTAATGTTTGTCTCATTATTCAGAAATTTTTGCATAACGTTCTGTAAAGAACAAACTATTTGCCGCATAAACCACCTAGTTTTGGGTATGTAGAGAAAATGATCTTTAGTTTGGTCTGTGGGTGAAATCAGGTACAGCGTGACCAATTCGGATAATTTTGAGAATTATCTGTGCAGTCCTAGCTTACCCCTCATTATGCCCATGGCTGAACAGATTCCGTACTTCTAAAACTTATCGAAATTAGGAACGTGTAAGGTTTGTTATGTATAAGGTGACGTATATTGTTTTACGCGTTGCCATTACACTAGCATGCCACTTAAATCGTTGCCAATCCACAGGATCTTGTGGCAGAGAAAACAGGCTCCCCATGGAAACTGAGTAAAACAGAATGAAAGGGCCAGTCCGCCAGTATAAAGACAATGCCATAAACAGACGCTGTACTGCCATATACATACGCTGTAATCTTTCGAGTAATTTTCTACTTAGGTTCTCAAACACCGTTTCGGAATCCACCACACTCTACTTCATGGAATAATTCCGTATCCCCACTTATTCTATGTGAAAATATACCAGAAATCACTATGAACAACTTTTTTTTTTTGTAACCAGTGTTTCACTTGGAAGCCATTGTTTATACACGAGCATTGTATAGAGCGATCCAAGACACCTTTTCGTCTTGCTACCCCTTTCTGTACGCTCATATCGAGGAAGTCACTGAAAGTTAGGGCGCGTTCATGCGACTACTTACCCTTGCATTATAGCAGCTAGAATTTAATCACAGTGTCAAAGGTATCATTACCATGGCAACAACGCTTCCTGGTTTAGCTAATTCCGATATCATTTGAGTAAATGCTTGCTGTCTTAAATTCGTGGCAGTAAGATAAAGAATTCCTCCTGACGCAACAGTCTTCCCAATCACTTTTAAACACAATTACGGACTCAGTTTCGTTGTGAGCTGGCAGAGCTAAGACTTCCGCCATGTTGGAATTTCAGATAATTTCTGGCTTCTAGCTGCGAGAGTGCCAAGGCGAGTCGTTACGTAAACGCGCCCTTAGAGACGAATTCCTTGTATGCGTTCAGCCACGATCTGAACGACTGTCCGATTTTATTGTCTTTTTGAAAGTGAAATGTTTGCAATTCACGTGTGACTGATTGGATTAACACATCAAAAGTTAGAAACGCGGAATGAACTTGACAGAAGCACAAAAGTCATTTCCAACATGCGTAATGGCAAGGTGAACAACGAAGTGTTGGCTTCGTGTTGCACCTTGCCGTACATGTAATCAGCCGATTCACAGCTTCTTAGCTTAAAAGTTAGGAAGTCCATTGTTGCATCATTATTAACTTCCTAACTAAGGGTTAAAACCGTCCTGCGGACAAGACTTCATACTCATTATGCAACTCGTAGAGGAACTCTTATACAGGGTGTCCCAAACGTCCCTAAACACCCTCACAACTTTTTAAAGGGTTGAAAGAAAATAGTGACACTATGGCAACGTAAGTTTGATTAAAGGATCTAACTTTTCGTACAACCAGCATTACTCCGGCCCTCGGTGGGGGGGCGCAGGGGCCCCAAATCAGAAATTTTCAACGGAATGGGGGGTAAAGGAATACCTTATTTGAAAGGTCTTCATTAGGCGAGTAAAGTACCACAACGATAGCTTCGATACGATGAGCCCATCCAAAATTGGCGGCCGGTCAAACATAGGAATTTCCTCTGCATCCCTGTGTCTTACTCAGGCGAAAGACGTCGTAAAGCGACTTAGTTGGCAGCAAAAGGCTTCGTTCAATTTAGTTGGTTCACACCTACAACGTCTTTTGCGGTTTGAAACTCAAAGTATGGGCCTTAGTGCCCCCCCCCCTTCCCCCCCCCAACGTTCCCGGGCGGGGGGGGGGGGGGGGCACTGAGTCTGACACTCTGTGCTTCAAACCGTCAAAGACGTGGGTGAACTTCAACTAAAATGAACGGAAGCATTTTGCTGCCATTTACGTCCCTTCGCGACGTCTTTGGCCTTAGTAAGACATAGGGATGCAGAGGAAATTCCTAATGTTTGACCAGCTCCCATTTTGGATGGGCTCATTGTATCGAAGCTATCGTTGCGGCACTTTACTTGCCTAATGAAGACCTTTCAAATAAGGTATTCCTTGAGCCCCCCCCCCCATTCCATTGAACATTACTGAGTTGGGGCCTCTGGGGCCCCCCAACGGGAGCAAGCGTAATGCCGGTTGTACGAAAAGGTAGATCTTTTAACCAAACATACGTTGCCAGAGTTTCACTATTTACTTTCAACCCCTTAAAAAGTTGTGAGGCACACTGTTCCTGGACTTTAGGACTCCCTGTATTTAGTAAAACGAATATATTGGATACCTGGTGTTAGTTTAATGAGACTATATTAAATAGGAATGGATGATAGGGGATTTTACAAAATCGTAACGTGTTACGTAACAAGAGTGCATGTACTTGCGTAGGGAGGAAGGCTGAATAACTTTGAATTCACATTTCAACGCCGCGCTTTGTTTTTCTGGAATTGTGGTATTTGTAGTACAATTTCGTCAACTTGTTGATTTTTTTCGTCTTTGTAACGAAGTGGTAAAATTTAATGAGAACATAGCTTATTAAATAGCTTATTTTAAAAAAAAATTGAAACTTATGCGTAAGAGTGAGGAAAAGTAGTCTGCAAAACAGGACATTTTGTTTTTTTTTTGTGTGTGTGCACGTCACTTTATGTTCGATGTGGGCTTATAGTATGATTTGATCGACCTGCTGTACCCTGACAAATTCAATCAATTATGTATTTTGTGACCAATCAGCCATTAAAAAACAAAGAAAATGAAACCACGACATCGGAATCCGCCCCTACTTTTACCGTAAACGTGACTGACTAAATGTGACTGACCAGATCAGTGTCTAACCTGAGATTTCATAGTATGTAAATTTTCCTTAATTTCATAGTATAGGCATAAAAGGGGAAACCGTGGCAAACTGTGAGGGAAGCAAAGAGGCAAGTCCTTCCTCCCCCCCCCCCCCCCTCGACCCGAAGGTAAGGTTACATTTAAGGCGTTAATTTCAATTTTAAAAAGTTCAGAAAATTAGAACGTGTTTTAACATTTCAAAGTTACTATAATAATGGCTAAATTGGAGTTGTTTTACACGGATCTGGGAAACGTAAAGCACTCCTTCCTACCAGACCTGTTATCTGAACTCGCAGACCCCATTTTGGATTCCAATAATTTATTTCCTGAATATTCTTGATGGGTACACCACTGGATGCAATAAGCTCGATTGTGGGTGCTTTTTCCCAAAATGGTTGCGCTCGATGTTGACAATCTGTTAACTATAATTTAATACCAGTCACAATTTACGTAAAAAAAAAAGAAAGAAAAAATCAAAAATATTTAGCTTTGGACCTTGTAGACTAGCCAATGCTATCAACTCTTAAAGTTAGCCTGTCATCTGATCTGGAATGCCTTCGAATATTCCTGGCTGCTCAAGCTAAAGTAAATGGGTTCTAAGGATACGTCACGAATTTGATAACCTGTTAACGCTTCGTCATGTGTGCTTCATCATCGTTTCGACGCTCATTCTTGACAGGAACAACGTGACGAGCACAGCTTACTTACGGTACCTTCCTAAACGACCAAACAGAGCGAAACAAACGCACTACTGTTGGTGACAGTTTGGCACATTCCCTGATAATGTCCGTGTTGATGCGGCTTAATTGACGTCAACATCGTCAGCGATGAATCTGTTTTGTCAAAACTGTTAGCTCGCGCATGCTCAATTCTCCACCCCAGCAAACTACCTCCCTGAGATGGTTCGCAATGTGGCATTGCTCTCGCCTGGTCACATCTATTCGTCAATCCTGGTCAAATCCATTAGCCAGGTCTGGTCGCGGTGACGGTATGACGTAACGAATACTCTGCTGAGCTTGTTGAGCTGTATTGTAGTTTAGGAAGGTACTCAGTGGCTGACGCAACATCACTGCGCACGCGCGACTTCCAAGTTTGGAGCCAACTGTCTTTAACAGTGGTTCGTTCTGTTCGCTCTGTTTGGTGCTTTAGGAAGGTACTGTTATTTATTCAAAATGACTTGACATGGTTTTCTGAAACTTATCTGTAGAATTATAGCACAGAGATGCAATGCGTATATACTCGCCTATGTTACAACACATTAATGCAGATAAATTCAATGGTCCCCACTTATTACTCCTCCACCCCCTTCTCTCTTCCTTATATTCAGTTGGGGCGCGTTTACGCAACGAGACCTTCTCGCTCGCAGAACGCTATTTGCTAGTCAACCGTTATTTATTTAAGATTAGTTTCCCGTTTCTACTAAATAAACTAGCGGAAGCCCGTGCTACGCACGGGTGGTGTTTGATGCACCGTTAAAAACACTGGGACGATTTCCTTCCTCATGTGTTTGTTACGGAATGCGTGTATCCCGTCTATGTGTTTTTGCGTACCCTGGCTAGGAAACGGTGTTTTTCGTTTGCTTCCTTTCCCTCATTCAGCGTATCCCTTGTTCCGGAGTCCATACACTTACATTACATATGATTCTTTCCTGCAAAAATGGTTGGAATACGCGTTTGTACATGTGAAATAAATAAATACGCCTTTGTGCATGTGAAATAATAAATACGGCTTAGTACGCCGGAAATAAATAAATAGGCATTGGAGACATGTAAGGGAGGATTAAACAAACGAATCTTCAACAATCAGCAAGAGGGCGAGCGGGCTCATTCTTCCCACGGTAGCAAAGAAAAAGGGCGAGCGACCAACAATGAAAACGGATATGTGCTCTATCAATTACTTGCGGCTGTCTTGTGGCGGCCGTCTTGTGGCCGTCTCGTTGCCGTCCATCCTACGCGACAACTCGATTTTATTAATAAAGATGCGGTAATTGATAACAAATTAAATGTATTACAAGCAACAAAACGGATAAAGATCAAAGTGTTTAAAATTGCTACAACATTGTTGTTCTTTCACGCTATATCCAAAATTTGCTGTTCTCGCTCAAAGAACAGCTTCCCGCAGTGATCAGACGATGGTAGGTAGCTTATACTCGCAGCGAAAATTCAAAGTCCAACATGGCTACATTTCGGGGCTGTCTAATCGACGACAAACCATCGAATGCTGACATTCAGAAACCATTCCGTCGTCTTGTACTGCAGTACAAATTTTGTTGTTATCATAAGTCGACGCTGTTATGTGCATGCATCGTACGTCGTGTCGCGAGACACGAGTTGATAATCCGCACCCGCATCATTACCGTGGTTAGTATATACAAACTACTCTAAAGCTGCATGCTCCGGTAAAGGAGGAAAAGCTAGTGAGTGATAAAATTGTGGCGTAACTAGAGCACTCAGCCGTAGCCGATAGCTGAAGCAGCTGCCGGAAATACGTCAGCCGCATATTCGCCGCATTTTTGTTCGGCTAGCCACGTCGTCTTTTTAGGCCCTTTTTTTTTTTTTTTGCAACCAAATATGCTTGAACAGTAACTTTGCCTGATCGAATTTGACGTCATGAGCAGTTTTTAGAGGCATTTCCCCGTTATTTGAGGGTCAAAAAACAAATTGCTGCAATGAAAAGAGGTATATCCGAATCGTAATTTAGTTTTCTTTCATTAGACACTAGTGTCATCTTTGTAGATGATTTATGTCAAGACGTGTAGCCATGCACGAACGAACTTGGTAAGAACATCCGTTTTTAAGGATGTAGATTACGTATTTTTAAGTTAATTCATGTTTGCAGAAAACTAAAAAAGTGTTTAATTTTAACGTTACATATTATTGTGTCATTAGGATTTATTTCCTTTGCCACTATAACCTATAATTCACAGCATATTTCATTTGTTGCGTTAAAAATTGTGTTTAGATACTTAAAACTTAATGTGACATAAAACTAAAATGCATAACAAACGCATTAGCTTAAAAAAAATCTTATAATGCTCTCATTCTAATGTAGGAAATGCCAAACTTTGTGTGGCTTAGCCGATAGCCGCCGAAATTGTCTCAAGCCGATAGCAGCTAAAAAACATAGGCAGCTAAGATCAGCTAGCCGAAAATTGGCCGAATATTTTCATTAGCCAGTCGAATAACTTAAAATTAAACGGCTGAGGGGTCTTTAGCTGTAACCCACCCTTGCTGCCGAAGGCCAAGACCTAATTTGGCGTTACATCTACAGGCAACCGTATAAGATCACGCCAGATCGGGAGATAGACGCGAAATTTCGTAGGATCTACACGCCATCAGCGTTATATGTCGTAACATGCCTCTAGCCGTGTATGCAAACTTCATGATTTTTAGAGTTGGCGTCGCTCAGGACCTGTCCTCATTTTAAAATGGCGTGACAGCACAGCTTATTGAAGTCTGAGCTTGAGAGGTCAGAATAAATCTACACCTACCTGTTATGATCGAAAGAGTCAAATTAAAGTAAAACATTTCGTTATTGGTTAACGATTACGACTTATCACAAGAAACAAAGGAAGTGAAAAAAAAATCTTTTTATAGTTGCAACGTCATTGAGGCGTGGCAGATTTTGCGTACAACTTCATGCGATTCTTACCCACCCACTCCTGCCTGACAGCAACAACACATTGGCATACTGAGAATCGAGAAATATAGAGCAGTGACACGACGTCGTATTATTGTATATATAACTATCATGGAGCCTTAATGGGTTAGCTGCAAGGGGCACTGCAGAGAAAAACAGAAGGGCGTCATACTGACGCCGATGCTGTGAAGAGTGATTTCTTAGACCTAAAACGCGTGATTTTTGTTGTTGGAGTAAACAACGTTATTTTAAGCCTAAGAAATCCGCTCTTTCGTTGTATTTCCCTCCATTTTTATGTAGTGCACCTTGTAGTTATGCCCTCCAAAACCCATACTGATGCCAATCTGGTGCCAATATGGCGGCAAATGTCACTGCTCTATAGGCTGAAATACTGGGATCTGTTGCAAACGAAGACGAAAAGACCGCTTTTGTATCGTGCAAAATCATTACGGATTAGCGCGCTGGTTGGTGTGCGGTTAAAATGACTGCAGAAAAAAGGCCTACGAAATCCGGTCACGTTTTACTGAAAATATGATCATATTTGTTGTGGCTAATTAGTATTTTTAAACTAATGATATTTTTTTTTTCTTAGATAAACAAATCAAGTCAACCATGAAAAGGACAAAGAAAACTTCAATTAACATAAGTATCAGTGTAAAACTTAAAACTGTTTTTAAGTGAAGCAGTTTGCGTACATGTTAATGTTAACGCAGTACTGTGAAGTATGGGACAGAGAAACAGCAATTAATTGTAGAAACAAACAGCGAAACGAAAGTTTTCCAAGTATGTTGAATACACTATAGAGTGGGAAATTTTTCTTACACCAGACCCATTCCAAATGTGTGTCACATTCCACCACAGAAGTGTAACATTGTGACAGTTAAAATAAATAAAGATACTTAGAATATCAGATTAATTTATTTGTCTTTTTTTTCCCTTTGGAATTTAGGTAGTGTTGGTCATTGCTCCACAGGTTGTTTATGTGACAATATGCAATCCGTAATCATGCAATATAAGCCTTCCATTTTTTTTAAGGAAACCTGTTTTAAACATCAAATGCCTTTACCTTGATTTACTGTCAGCTTATTATAGCGTCGTTCTTCGGACACTGCAAAAATTCATCACAGCACCATAATACAAACCCACTGTTCTGATCTTCAAGAGTAAGAGAAATCTTCAAGAGAAATCGTTCCATGATTTCTGTGATCTGATGAATCTGATTCGAAAAGTTTAACAAAGCAAGCCCAATAAAATTAAAAATATTCAGTATAACTACTAAAGTGTGCGCGGCCTATCTTGAGTTCGCCGCAGAACGAACACAATCGATTGTACGTTTTTGGCAGCAGAGTGCCTTGTTGATATCCAAGATGGTTACAAAAACAATGGCGGCCGTCGATTAAAGTCGCCTCCTCCAGGAAGACGTAACCGCTCATAAAATACTTCCAGGACTCAAGATACGCCGCGCACACAATACGTCGTCACTTTGGCATGAACAGAAAGCCATTTTTTTTTCCAAACCAGAACTTTTAATTCAGCCATTGTTTTAGTTCTATAAGACTGTCTTGTGCAGCGAGTTCAAACCGAAACCCCTTCATGATTTGCACTGTACACTTTCGTGCGATAACACCACTGAACAGCAAGTGTGAATACTGTACAAAATACACACTGGAATAGTTTTCATTAAACATTACTTTCCACCAATTCTGGAAATTCTTGTGCGATGTTAACGTGATTATCTCTAGGATATCGCCTTAATTCCGACCTGAGATATTCAGCATTTGGGGATGTTGTTGATCCTTCCCCCATTACTATTTCAATGCCGCTACTTCTTGCACTTGCTTCGTTGTCGGTAGCTGTAGAATTCGTTGGAACTTCGAGGTTTGCTGACGTCCACTGTAAAAAAATTATAATAAAAAAAATCTACATAATAATTCTGGAGGCCGGCTAAAAGGAAGGCTAAAGGGAAAGCTAAAAGGAAAACCGGATCGACAACAATCACTTCTCATTGTTTTCGTGCACGTGTAATGTCTTTGCTACGGTGCCTAACAATTCCTGGGGCACGTGCTAAGAAAACTATCGTCCAAACTTGATTGTTGATGGGTAAAATGAATTTGGCAGCTGGAAACGATGCTAAGGCTTATTTCATTTGCAGATAAAGGTGTTCACACCTCAGCTCCGGGCAAACGGGACACGACGTATGACGGGGCATGACGTCTGATGCAAAATGGAATTTAGTCCGCCATGAATGTGTACCCATTGGGGACACACCACACAAATGCGTAATATGTGATAAAAGGTTAACGTTGGGCGGGGGAAAAATGGGAGTGGGGAAAGGGGAGTAGAGAGTGGGAGTGGGGAAATATCGTTTCTAAGCCAATTGTCCAAGGTTGGCGGGACGGGGGGAGGGGAGCCGGGAAGACGGTCTGTAAATTTAATTTATGATCGGCCCCGGGCTTCCTCTAGTTATACAATAATTCTCAACAACATAGAAAATGGCTGAAAAGAAATGTGCTGCAACAAGTTTTCTTTATTGTGAGATAGCGTATTTCTGCCTCTGTACAGAAATCGAGGGTGATTCTGTACAATTTTGCTATGTGGCACTGGGCCTGTTCGAAATTAAATACTTTTCCAAAGCAAAATATTAGGAAATTTGGGTTATGCTAAGAACCAAACAATATTAATAGGGTTAACTATATACGTCAGGAATCACTTACAAATCCATATAACAGCTGACCATCGTAACGAATTTCCATTTAGTACGCCTGTTCCTCTAACGATTAGCTTATTAAAGGTGATGTTGAGAAATGAAAAGAGTAGTTTTCAGTGAGCAATGAAAAAGGATGGACACGTAATTGGGATGGCACAGTTATAATCGTTGCCTGTTATTGAAAGTTGATAATAATATTCATTTTTTTTCGTAATCGCGTCAATATCTTGTTTCGTGACATCAAATACTAACTGGGCTCCCAGCCAACTTCTATGGATAAAACATAGGAAGGATTTTTTTTTTTGGTTAGAAAATAGCTTTATAGGAAAATCGAACAAAATTTACAGGAGGTTTATAGGAATTATTTGCCTGGATGCAGTGGGAGTGTGGCCTATTGTGTTATAGGACAACAATATTTTTGGTTGTCGTACAATAGGGTAGTGACACAACGTAGTATTATTGTGTATAATTCTATGGTGAAGCCAGTAACTGGGTTAGCTGCAAGGAGCACTGGAGGGAAAAAAGAGGGATGTTTTTAAAGTCAGCGGCTTGCTTGCTGAGCGCTGAGTTTGCTTGGTCTCGGCTTCCTTCGCTTTTCCCATTTTCAAGCTGTGATTAAAAACGACGTTATTTGAAGTTTAGTAATAACACACAAACACAAACATGGCCGACAGTAACAAAATCAGTTACTATATCTCTTTTCTCTGTTTTATCGCATTATTAGTAGCGTTTAAGATGATGCCAGAGTAAAGACTAAGCAATTGAGCTGCTGGCAGCTATCAATATCGTACTTATCACGCACTTACCATGTACTTATCATGTAGATTCATCGAATGTATGATGATTGTTGCCGATTGTTGCTCCGCGGCAATGGCACATGTGCACATCGTGCCCCCATATTGGCTGCGTAAGCTCATCCTCGCTTAGCTGGCTGGCCAGCGGCTGCCAATCCGCTGACTTTAAACACGACGGAAAAGTTCCTCAGCGGCAAGCGGCTTGAATTAAAAAACGGGAAAGCTTGCCTCGCTTCCAAGCGGCTCGCAAGCCGCTGACTTTAAAAACATCCCTAAGAAGGTCGTCTTACTGAAGCCAATGCTATTAGACTGGATTTCTTAAGCCTACAACGCGTGATTTTTGTTGTTGGAGAAAACAACGTTCTTTTAAGCCTAAGAAATCCGCTCTCAAAGCACTGTCTTGACTATAGAAGTGCCGTTTTTTCCCTTACTTTTTAATCTAGTGCACCTTGTAGCTATGCCCTCCAAATTGTATCTCGTAGCCAAAATGACGTCACATGACGCTGCTCTATACAATGAGAAGATAAAACTCACTTTTGAGTGCACAACACGGTCGGTACATGCTTTACTTGCCCGTATCTGGCCGTTCGACTAATTCCCATTTCGGTTTCATACCATGCTACAGTGCCAGAGAACGGGCAGATCGATGTTCTTCTTTTAGGATCTAAATAATTAGTGTAGCCAGGTAAAACGCCACAAACAAGGCAATATTTGAGTCCGGAACAGAAAAATATAGGAAATATAGGAGTATTTTACGATTTGTAGAGCTTTATAGGAATCCTATAAAACATAGGAAGTATAGGCTGACTCGGAGCCATGTTAGAGACGTCTGTATATAATACGAGGAGTTTTATATTTACTCTGCAGAAATAAAAATCAATAATTCTTACCCCATCATTTCCTTGTTGTATTGCTTCATCGTATGTGGGCGGTTTCTGGGGCATTCTGTTTCTGCCGACCATGAATACTTCTGAGTAGGCCGGGGGAGGCTCTCTGAATTCGGCCATCAGTTCAAGGGTGCTGCTTGTGTATTGGCTGCTCTCCGCACGTGCTCTTGCCCGCCTTTGTCGACTCCGCAGGCGGCGACTCCTATAAAAATAATGTGAAACGTTTTTACCAAATTAAAAAGTGAAGTAGTACGAACGCCAGATTCCCCACAATTGTAAAGGTAATTCTGTAACTGGTAGACCTCGCGACACTCCCTCCCCCCCCCCCCAAACGAATGCTTTATTCCACAACCATGTATTCGCAGCTGTCGTTTCAAAGACAAAGAATGGTTTTACAACATTTTGGGGAAAAATGGTTGAGTACAACAGCATACGTGAACTAATGAATGGTTGAACCTGGAGCTTAAAAAATGCATACACGCCCTGGAATATTTATATTGTAACTCTCTTTGATCCACCACTCGTCACAAAGTCGTGAGGGAGAGGTGTTTTAGCTTCCTGCAGATTTAGTTTCCAACCTCCAGACCAGTTGATTGAACAAGTGCCAAAATCTTAATTTACCGAATAGTTGACT
>JAHWFP010234891.1:14743-57092 GCA_023313725.1 Lithobius niger
CAAAATCTTATTTTACCGAATAGTTGATTGAACAAGTGCCAAAATCTATTTTAAAGAATAGTTGATTGAACAAGTGCCAAAATCTTATTTTACCGAATAGTTGATTGAACAAGTGCCAAAATCTTATTTTACCGAATAGTTGATTGAACAAGTGCCAAAATTTTATTTTACCGAATAGTTGATTGAACAAGTGCCAAAATCTTATTTTACCGAAGCAATACAGCGGGGTAACAACTTCCGGCCATACGATAGAACTCGCGCAGATCCAGGAGCCGAGACGTGCTATTTCTACTCCAGTCGGTCACAGCTTAACAAAAATAATGCCTTCCTTGTTTTTAGTCGTTTAAATACTGCCTGCGAATTAACATGTGCTTGGAATAATCGCAGCTCCAAGTGATTTTTTTTTATGTTAGATTAAAATTCTACAAACTACACATTTTATCGCATGTTTTCCGCAAAAGTAAAAACGGTCACTTGTTCGCAACTGGCATCATGGAGTCGTGACTCAGAATGAGTGGTGGAACACGGGTAGAATTATGTTGGAGACTCCTGGTTTAACTTAGCGTGCCACAACAAATAGTCAAAAAAATACAGACTGAATCATTATAAGGAAAAAAGAGACACATTAGCACAACATCGAAAATCATTTAGTACATATTCGCACGTCTTTAGTACGGACACTCGATGCTCTTCGCTATAACAATAATTTACTAATACTACAAAGGCATGTGAACAATGTTTTGGAGTTCGTTGATTCGAATCCGATCACGTCATAAAAGAATACCAAATCTGATTATGAAAAAAAAATTTTTCACTTATGATACTGTTTTTTTTTTTCACTCTTGCCTCTGAATAATAAACCTAATGTTTGGCCGATTTGGAGAGTTGGGGGAGTTGACCCTATATCAAATACAGAAACGTGCCAAAATGATCCGATTTAAATATGTCGTTGTTTACTAAATTGCTTCTTCGTTTAAAGTCAGTATTTACATTCAGAATATTATATATAAATCGTGGTCATGGTGGCTGAGCGGTGACAGAACTCACACTGGTTGGTGGAGGTTTGCGGATCTGGACGAACCCCTGGAAAGGTTACCTTGGCAAAGTCACCGCCAGGACTGCTGGGCAGGGTAGCGTGAGAGGCTACCATGCTCCTTCAGCGGCTATAGGAATTATTCTGGCCAATTCTGGACAATCTTTCGGCCCCTACGATGAACGGAGGTTTCGCGAGAAAGTTGTTAGTAATTAATAGGCCGAATGTAATAAACAAACATGTATGATACCTAAGGTCAAATTTTAAATGGTTCTTTAAAAAGCTACTGAGACTGTTTTGCAGATTTTGTCTATTAAAAGGATTCAAGTCCGGAAGGGCGGCAAACGAGGTGAAGCAATTCATACAGTTTTTTAACTTAATCCAGCAATTCATTCTTAATTCAAGTCATTCGTTCAAGTCATGCGACGACATGAGTAATATGATTACGCAAACATGAGAAGTCAGTACTTTTAGTTCAAAAGAGTCGAATCCTAAAATGCAACCGCGCTTGCAGGTCAGAAACTGTTGACGGCACCACAACAAATCAAATCTGACGGTTTGGTCCCACCAATAAATACACCGATAAAATGACTAAATTTTCGAATATTCACGGTCTTCTTTTTCAAAGTAGCACTTGTTGCAGGGCAACGCGTACGTTTGAATACGAACAACTGATACTTTGAATAAGAAGACCACGAAACTTCGAAAAAATTCAGTAATTTTATCAGTGTATTGGTGGGACCAAACCATCGGGTTTACTTTGCTGGGATTCATTGACGCTAATGTAATTACTGTTAACGACATTTTTTTTCCTACTTGGCAACATAAAGGTCAACCTTGCAACAGGTTGTGATGACAATATACCAGTCGTGAGATACATTTACAACATTAATACGGTAGTAGTTAGAGGAAATTAAGTACACGTGTTATCTTGTTACGAAATCGACCTACGAAATCTTACACAAATTTAAACTGCACTAACCATTTGCACTTACGTTTTGGCAAAAGTGACATGACTCGGATTCATATCCACGAGACAGTGCTAAAACGTACAAGTGATAATGGTGCCGTCAGTCAGAGTGGATCGTGTGAATGTTAAGGGTGCACGTTTATGAAGCGAGGGAAGGACTTTCTTACGAAGTGTGACTGCATAAAGATTAAGTGCGTAGAGTTACGAAGGTGTGAGGCATAAAGCAGTTTTGTGCGTGGAACTCGAAAGTCGTCTATGGGTACACCGACCAAAATGAATTTTCTTGTGGAATTATGATTATAGTTACGTTTTCCTTATTTTAAAGAAAGCAGGGGTAGAACTAGGCCTGACTGCCTCATCTTCGTCCGTTGTTGCACACTGAGCAGTTAACGCCTGTCTTGCGCAGCACATCTTGGGATGTCTTTCTGCACAGGACTCTTTTAGGGGTTTGAAATCTGAATTAGATCGATGGAAGGATAGGTCGTTGCAAAGCACTTCACTTTGGAAGTCATACTGGCAGATCTCAGCCTATAGCGTCCTGAAGCAGCCAATCTGGGTGGCATTTTTAAGAGGACTCGTGCAAATTTCCCTGCCAATCGGTGCCGGTCAGGGAAGTGCGACAGAATAACTGGCTCCTTTAACAGAAATGGGATATATTCCGACGTAAATAAACACGGATACAAACATATTTACGTTGCCCTTTGGACTTAAATGACAGACTGCTTTAGTGAGAATTGAACCCACGACCTTTAAGACCAAAGGTCGGATTACCTTATTTTCAAGCTTTATTTGTGTTCCTTTCTGTTCACCTGGTGTGCGACGTGGCAAATAAGCGTCCCTTTAGTGCATATTGGAAATGTTTGATTATATGTATATTGTATAATGTATAGAGTGTAGCAAATGTTGTGTCAAAACTTTGATGACCAATTCTTTAGGTCAAGCTAACAACATAATTCCTATAAACATTTAGCCAAAAACTTCTTAAATCTTCACATGAATTAATAACCCAAATTTATCCCCCCTGCCCGACTATTTGGCGACTGCAAACACAAATTCACAATAGGAAAGTAGTGAACGAAGGCAGTTAACTGAAGGTACTGAACGAATGCTGTCAGGTTTCAAAGTCGGGCTGAACGAAAAATCTCTCTCTTGCCCAAATTTTGTTTTGGGAAGGGGTTTAGCAATAATTGAAAATTTCGTTGGTCAGCCTTAATGACGGTTTGAAAAACCCTTCAGAAGTTTTAAGTCGATGAAGCGATGCGTGGTCGAAACTAAAAAAAAAATGGCATAAATGTTGAAATGGAAAAATTAGGTAACTACCACTGGACTATTTTTTGTGGAGGTCATTTGAAGTTAGTCTCGTTTATATGCAGGTAGTTCCAAACAATGAGAACTTAAACCAGCAAATTATACATGGTTGTGATAAGATCCAAACCACCGTTGGGTTTTCGAACAGGTTTGAAACTGCTTGGATCTATGGTGTTAAACTAGCATTAATGTTCAGGGAAGAAACGTTGAACGCTTATTGCAGCTACACTCCTCCTCCCCCCCCCCCCCACGATACACACGAACCAGGAGTCTTCGAGGAAACAATGATATTTGATTTTAGTTTCTACCAGCCCCTCCCATCAAATCATGGAATTATCGTTGTCTGCGCTGCATTTACAGACCTATACTTAACTTCTAATGACGATATTTATTGTAGGCCGACATTAACGTCGACCACACATTTTCAATTATTGCTTCCCTTCTTCTTAAAGAGAAATTTTTGGGCAAAAGAGATATTTTTCTTAAGTCTGACTTGAAAGTCGACAGTATTCGTTCAGTACCTTCAATTAACTACTTTCTTTCACTACCTTCGTATTATGAATTTTGTATTTGCAGTCGCCAGACCCTGAGGGAGGGGGTGAATTTGGATTATTAATTAATGAGATAACTTAAGAATAAGACGTTTTTTGGCCAAATGTTTATAGGAATTATATTGTTAGTTTGTCCTAAGGAATTGGTCTCCAAAGTTTTGACACGGTCTTTTGTTACACCCTCTATATGTGTTATATGGACGTTTCCTTTTGGCCGTGTCAGTACGGCTGACGTACGGCAAATGCCAACGTAAATAGGTTTGCATCTGTATTTATCACCTGCCAAAGGTTGGCTTTCCGTTCAGTTATTCCGACGTATTTTGGACTATATATTTGCCCCTAATACTATCGAAGGTTTCCCAGTTCGAATCATCGGGTTTGCCCTCTTTTCACCAGACTACTTCTACTTTCGAAAACTGAGGCGATTTATCTGTACACACATCATTTTGTTTCGGTTGCCTTTAACTCTCATAAAAGTTCAATACATTTAAAGTTGAAGTGATAATGGCATAGCTGCGAAAGCGTATGTTCAGTTTCGAATTCAAAGTTCTCTTGCGAGCCCTCTAATAGCTTGAAATGGACATGGTTAGGAAATTCTGAAAGGTGGGGATCCATTCTTTTCATCAATCCTAAAATAAATTGTTTGGCTTAGGTAGGAACCGTCCTACGCACGTTTAGAAGTGTAGCTGTAATCGGTGTGGCGGCAAGGTTGAAATTCAAAGTGCCATTGTAACTATGCTCATATTTGTATTTGTATCTGAGCTAAACAATTTCGGTTATGATTGATGGAAAGAATAGGGCCCTACCTTTCAGAAAATTCTAAGCTTGTCCATTTCGGCCTGTCAGAGGGCTCGCAAGAGCACTTTGAATTCGAAAATCACTATAACAGGGTGGTGTTCAAATGATCTTGATGAAATTCCCTGATTTTTCCAGTTTTACAGACCAATATGACACTTTTACCTGATTTTATTTTGATCGAAGGGACTAAAAAAATGTTTATATCACATTTCACTAAGAATCGCAATAACAATATCGTGTTGCTTTGCTAAATCAAAAATTGCACTGCCCTAAATGGTATTGGTAAAGTAGTAGGAAAAGACCATAATCTGAATAAAACTAGAAACGAACTTAGGCCCACATTACTTAAGCCTAAGTAAGGAGTTTTCACTTTATCAGAAATGAAATTAAAAGGACATGAAGTTTGAATTAAAATAAAGTGAAAGTTTTAGAAGTAAAAAATTAAATATGAATTAGTTATTCTTTATAGGTGAAAGAGACTTTTGGGAAACTGTTCAAATTCCCTGAATTTAGGTACATTTTTATCAAATTTCCTGATTTTTCCCTGAATTTTCCAGACTTGATAAAAGCCCTGAACTTTCCCGGTTTTCCCGGTTTTCCAGGTAGAACGCCACCCTGTATAATAACCAAGTGAAAAAAGGAGCATTCGCGTGAATTAACGGTGATATACTTTAAATATGATTTTGGGGTTGAAGGGTTACGTAAAAGATTTATATCACCTTTCCTGTTCAGAATTATGTGCTGAACGTTTTTGCATTACATTATGCTTTTGATTTGTTGACGTTACGGAGTCACGTACAGCCAAAAAAAAAAATTTTTTTTTCGGGGGGGGGAACACTTTTTTTTTGGGGGGGGGGTTTCGAACTTGCTATCATAGCTATTTTTTTCCGGTTACCCTTCATCTGCATCCCTACAAAATTTCATGATTTCACAGTAAGTGAACAATTCAACCCTCTAGCCACCCTGCTACACGTGTAGCCCTTTTTCCAATGTACCGGACGAAGCAAGCATCTTAGCCCAGTGGACTTTTAGTATGTTTCATACCCCACTGGCAGCTACTTATGTGCCAACTTTCAGCTTTCTTTGAATTAATCCCATGTTTTAACGTAAAGTTACTGGGCTATTTGTGATGCTCTTGGAATCAAAGAAATTACATGAAGCATGGATCGACGCCAATGGAGCGAGCGAAGTGAACGATGTACCTAGTCTTAAGTGAAAGAACAACAATTATCTCCCTATCTTGTTTATTTTGGCGGTTCGATTAGTACCAACTCCCTATACCTATCTAACGCATGGTCAGTACAACATGCGATCAGGACAGAAAGTTAAGGGGGGGGGGGTGATTAGGGGTCTGACACCATTTTTCCATTTTTCCTACTAATGCTTTTGGTTTGAGGTCACCCCCCACCACCTAACTATAGTTTGTTCCACATTATGTTTTTAGAAAACTGACTGGATGACGACTCGTTTCCTTGCACTAAGAGTGCAAAAACATGGGATATCACACTTGTAGACTCAACAAAGTTACTGTTCAGTTTACAAATGGGATGTTTACGGATTTTTTGCACCCGTAGTGGAAGAAAACATGGCGTCATACAGTTAGTTTTCTGAAAGCATAATGTGAAACAAAGTATAATGATGAGTCGGACCTCAGTCAGAAAAAGGGTGGTGGACGGAGCGAAACTGGGTATTTTTCGGAGACAGTGGGAAATAATAGAGTCGCAACACTGACCCCACCCGAAAATATTATTACTAGCCGCCCCTGTATACGATAAAAAGGGGCTGTTTCATTTCTTTCTTGTTGCCTGTTTATTTTTTCTAGGTCATTATGCTTAGTTCCCTATTGGGAGAGGGTGGGCCTCGCCAGGAAGGAGAAATGGGGCCCCATTTTCTCCAAAATGTATACGACTTATCTTTCTTGTTGTTTAATCACCAGATTGCTAGGCATTGTGAGTGATTTGTGACCATTTGTGCGCGTTTCTTTGCACTTCAGGAGGCCCAGAACTACAAAATGGGCCTCCTGTGTGGTGAGGGCTTCCCCGGGGATCCTCGGATTCCCGGGTGGGGGGCCGCGCCGCCAATCCGTCACTGATAATGCTTACTGGTCAGCATGGTCTTGGACTTACCTCCCAATCAATCCCAATAGGGAAACGAACAACAGAAGTACAATGACAAAAATTCCGAATCCAAGTAAAAACGCCTCCGTTTGTTGTGCTATGGAACCTGAAAATACAGAAGTACACGTAGTAAAATACTGTTCATTAAAATAGTAACGTAAACAAATTTGGAAACTCGTGTTCGAATTAGGGTATCGTCTACCCAGAATTGATTTTGTGTCATAAATCATTGGCTTAATTAAATATCGCCGAAGTAGAATACGAGTGGTACTTAAAATAAAACATCAAGTATACCTACCTGATGAATTTACTTTTTTGCAAATATTTAGTTCGCACTTCATCCCATAACACTGCAAGTCTTTTTCGCAAATTCCACCTTCGGCGACAACTGCAATTTAAACGCAAGACTATAAGATTACGCTACGGAAAAATATAAACTGGAATAGAGCATGCATGAATCGCAAGGTTAAGAGGGGGGGGGGGGGGAAGCAAATTTTTAGGTCAATACTGTGAGCTTCACAATATTAAATGTTTGGTTAATTTGTGGCGTAACACTGTGAATGGGTGAATGAATGCTTCGATGTCAGATGCTTCGATGCCAGCGCCAACGGATGTTGATGAGCACGTACGTCCTGCATCAACTCACCAAACAACTCGGTGCTGAATCTCCGCCGCATCGAAGGAATTCTTAAATGCGTGGTGAATTTTCTGATACCTCGGAGTGACGTCACTGCTGAAGCATTGTGCTCATCGTGAGGGGTCCGACAAACTCGGAAATAACATACGAGATTGGCCAATCCAAATTCAATACAATCGATTTGCAGATTTGCATAGATTTTCATATTTTCAGGGATTTGCGCGGATTTGCCAGATTTGTACGGATTACAAGATTTGTACGGATTTGTGTACATTTGTAAGATTTGTTCGGATTTGCAAGATTTCGCTTGGATTTGATGATTTCACGACGATTTACAGATTTGAAGATTTCATTTAGTTTTGCTGATTTGCAGCGAATAGTGTGGATTTGCAGCTTTTATTGGATTTGCAAGTAGATTTGCATATTTCGTGTTGATTTGCAGTGATTTGCAGGTTTCATTTGGATTTTCAGATTTCACTTCGGATTTTCAGATTTCACGTGGATTTTCAGATTTCGTACCGATTTTCACTGATTTGCTATGATTTGCAGGATTTAGAGAGATTTGCAGATTCGCAATGATTTGCAGATTTCTCTTGGATTTGCAGTTTTCAGAAAGATTTGCAAGTCGTAAATCAGAGAGCATACGAGATTTCAGCCCTTGTCGGACCTCTGGGCTCATCGACGGCAGGAGGCGGTTTTTCCACCGAATCAAGATGGCCGACCGATAGATGTTGTTGGCTATGATTATTTAGGTCAACATAATTAACGACTGGTGGAGGTTGTCGTCAGGCAGTGTCCGTACTAAGCTAAAAGAATGTAACAAGTGACTCAATCATCAGTAGTAAACGTACTTATCAAGCTATATTCAACGTAAAACTGCTTAGCAACGCTCTTGACAACGCAAGGGTGACTGGTGAGCAAGTGTGGTGAGCAAAAACAAAATCTTTCGAGAAAATGGCCTCCATTTTGCTCACTCAGCGAGTACGTTCGTAAACAATAGGGGTGTGACGTCACTTTTGATGTCAGGCATCGCCTTTGTTAGAATCGATCACTGAGATGTTGGGTGAGTGTATGAAAGTGCTCAAATGCTTCAATACATTCGTTTAACTGGGTTTAGAGCACAACTTTCGTAAATGCGTCTGTGATGTATCATGTGCAAAAGTAACAAGGATGCACTAACACTGCATTAGTAATTCGACGTGTCGTATGGCAGAATAAAAAAAATGTGCAGTTGACGTATGCAGTTGGAACGGCAGACATATGAACAGGACACTACTAAAAATTCTGAATGCGTGGTGTACTGAACAATATCTACTACATTGCACGTTATATTAAAAAAAAATTGTCTCGTAACCTTTGCTACTACGATACGGCAGATGAGCCAGAATCTTCTGTGCGACGTTGCAATTACTGACAAGATGTTTTCATCCGACGCTGATATTGGTATTGTTACAAAAAACAAACTGAAAACTTCGTTGTTTTATAGTTTCCCGTCCCCTTTTTATTGTTCATCAGGCATTTACATTTTTAAAATCTTCGAAGACAATATTTGCAGTAAAGTCAGCCGGTAATTTGGAGGTGGGGGGGGGGGGGGATAGAAGAAATCGTATGGCGCCGAGGGTACGTGAGGTTGACTACTTTAAATTTATTTACACTTTTTAGGTGTATTAACAAAAGTTAAAATAATCACACGAAAATTGTGACAAAGTCCACGTTGAATATAACACTGCAATTTCAGGCCAGGAGGAATATTCCGCCCTTCCTTACCTGGCCAGTCCGCCATTGTAAAAACAGGACCATATTCGCTTTGCTCACTCGATCAATAAGAAACAACACCATAAATAAGAGTAATAAAATATTGTAATATAGAGGTGGGGCAAAAAGGAAGGCCCACCCTTGCCACTCAAAGATGGTTAATGTTAGGATAATGAAACTTTGCATGGTATGTAGGCGAATGGGGAGGCCAACTAACCATGTGTCGATCACTGACCTTGACACACATTTTCAAGGTCATCGAGATGCTAACTTTTTAACTATGCTTCGTAGAACCCTAGTGTGAATTAGAAACTTGTAGCCATTGGCAAGACATGGCCATTGCAAAAAAACGGAACGAAATTCGGTACGCTAGTTTAGGAATTACGGAAATTGAAAGCAACATTAGCTTGTGCTGACCGAGTGGCTTTCTTGCCAAACAGTGAGTGTGAAATAAAGTCCAGTGGTCCTCAAAGTACGTGAAGCCTGCTTGGAAACAAACAGCAACTCACATACTGATGACTTGACACATTCACACGATAGACAGATTGGTGCTGCAAACTACAGCATATTATGGAATTTGGCATAATTTAGTCACCGTGGCCATCTAGAAATTAAACCTAAAGTTGTCCATCCCTCATGTTAACATATCTGATTTTGTTTCAGAGCTGATTTTGTTACTGAATTATGCCAATTTGCGTATGCTGCCAACACCATTATCTACCAATTACAATGCGTGGTGTTCGAAAGACCCTGGCAGAACTGTTTGGCAGGAAAGCCTCTCGGTCAGCACAAGAGAATGATGCTTTCAATTTCCACAATTCCTAAACTAGCGTACCGAATTTCATTCCGTTTTTTGCAATGGCCATGCATTGCCAATTTCTGCAAGTTTCTAATTTACACTTGGGTTCTACGAAGCACGGTTAAAAAGTTAGCATCACGATGACCTTGAAAATATGTGTCAAGGTCAGTGATCACCACATGGTTAGTTGGACCCCCGTTCGCGTACATACCATGCAAAGTTTCATTATCCTAACATTAACCATCTTTGAGTGGCAAGGGTGGCCCTTCCTTTCTGCCCACCCTATGTATCGCGCCCGAAAACCGGCTATAGCTAGCGCAATAAATAACACCAAAGTCTATGCGAGCCTCGCATTCAATGTACCATCCAGATTCCAGCATAAAAATTCGGTGTACCATTCAGATTACCGCCAAATGTAGCTGACGACTCACGTTGCATTGTTCTTCGCGATAAGACAGTAGCCGCCTCGATGTCCTACGTATAGCCTCTAACCGACCGCAATATCGAAGAGCTGACTAGTCGAAATGCGCAGTTACACGCCGTAATTTTTCGTATTAGCGCACACCTTTACGCCGACGTCATCCACAGATCGTGTACTATCGGACGACGGTTTTTCGCTGTTAGACCTCGTTAGAGGTTAGCATACTTCAAACGTCTTAGATATATTCTGTAGCGCGTAATACCTTTTGAGCTTCCGCACTGCAATTCACCCACCTACATAGCCTACTTGAATTTCGTCGGATAAGAATTGAACAAACGTGTCTGGTTTTTGAGGTGATTTCGGTGAACAGATTTGCTTTCACCCGTTTTTTGGGCACAACCACATTAATTCGACGTATGACACGTCGAATTAAAAACGGTAAAAACATTTGACTACAGCAGTAAGGTTTTCACGTGAACCGGGCTGTGTGGCAGCACTGCAGTATCTGACACCTAACAGGAGAGTTTAGTTGTGTTCCTTTGCTGTTTTGACTTTGAATCAGCTAAGCCGTACCTTAAGCATCAAACGAGTTCGTTTTTGTTTTCTAATAAGAAAAACACCTGATGCTACGATGGGTGTTTGTTTATGTCTTATCAATACGGTAACATTTCTCTTTCTCTTTCGTCACATTTATGCAACGACTCGCAGCTAGAAGCTAGAAATCAAACGAGGTCGGATTTAGCTAATACACGTAGCGTTGTTACCATGGCAACGATACATCTGCTATGTGTACTAAATTCTAGCTGCGAGAATGTAAAGGTGAGTCGATGGGTAATTTACGCGCCCTATTAGTCAGTAGCCGGTTGGCATGAGGAGATTTTGGTATAATGCCCAACAATGTTTTAACGACATCTTTTCATTGTTGTGGCGTGTTCCTGCGTTGCTTGTATATAAGAACGAGATGAGAGTACAATGAAAATACCATTGTGATCCTAAATGTGACACTCTTAGATGTGCCAAGTTGCGCAACAAATATCACATCAACTCAATTGTTTTTGTTTAGGATGTAAACCAATTTAGAGCGACGCCATAGCGTAAGTGTCTAATATTCTGAACCAATTTTGACACATTTTAGGTACTTGGACAAAAATAATAATTAATAAACAAAAACGAACTCTTTTGATGTTTAAGGTAAGGTTTAACTGATCCGAAGTCAAAACAGCAAAGCAACACAAATAAAATGTCCTGTATGTAAGGTTTCATATACAGCAGACAATTTGTTTAAAAAAAGTGTTTTTTTGTCACGTTAGTTTGAATTGTTACATATCGCGATCATAAATCAGACGTAAAAAAGCTACCAACCTTGAGTCCAATTGTTATATTGCACATCGTACCCGGCTTCGCCCGGGGATTTGTTTGACCCGTGGTTGTTTCCCAGTGTTTGCTCGAAGCTGCCTGATCGTTCACTGCAACAGTCGATTTTTGTTTGTGTAACTCTCCCCCTTTCCGCCAATCATTCTCCCTCCCCTCCTCCTTTTATCCCGTCCTATGCCTCTCCTCTTGGTTTCCTTCCCTTCCTCCCCCTCTTTGCTGTACGTAGTTGTGCATGACGTCATGTAATACTTGCCCTTGAGATTACCACGGTGTTTGGTTAGAAGGACATTGTTGGAGCAAATTGTTATTCGAGGCAACAATGTGCCAATTTCAACTTCTTTTCAGGGCAACAACGTCCCAGTTTCAACTTCATGCCAAAGAAATGACACACTCGCACGTTTTCCTTGTTCCCCTTCCGGGGGTCGTTGCGGTTGCTTCATTTCTGCTATGAGACTTTGCTTTATAATGTAATAAGATTGTAAGTTATCGTCCTCACTTGGTGTGCCAAAGAACCTGGAGTTTCCGCTTTGATTTTTCCAGCTATTTTCTTTCTCGCTGCATACTATGAGGCAGAAAATTCGGAAGGTTTACTGCTCCTTGAATAAACATCCAACAACCATCCACTTGGTGTACCGGTGGTCGTTTTTGTGGTTTGTGGGAAGGTGTCAGTTTGTATACTCTGTTATTTCTGTTGCAGTTCGAACCTGCTTCTAGTTGTTAATTTTCTGCCCTAAAACCATCGGGGTTGACCCAGGCCATAATAAAACCAACTAACTAACCAACCACTTGTATGTTTCACAGTCCAATGTAATGCAACTGGCACTTTATTGGAAATATAATCAATCAGCGTTCAGCGACCATCATTTATACAAAAGTTAAAAGTTTCTTTAGGCTGCTCAAAAAACAATTTACAACTATATTTTTATTAGCTCCTCACAACCAGTATTATTCACCAAAGCAAAACCCTAACACAATCATAAGGGGTGGTATCATCAAGTTTTCGCCTTATATCTTTATCTTTATGATATCAGAGCCAAAGTGGCTGCCATCAGATTTTCCGCCCCAACCCATATCACCCAACCTTATCCTTCACTTCGGTGATTGTCAGTTAATTTTGAGTGATCACGGTTCGGACAACAAACTTGTGGCAGCCATTTAGGCTCTGATATCACAACTTTATATTTCGAAAACTAATGAATCCCTTACTCTTATGGGCCTTTTGTATCATTCCAGCAGATTCCAAGGTGAACGCGAGAATTCTACTGTATCCGAGACAACGGTGTAAATCCCATATTCTTCGACATAGTGTTGCAAATATGGATGGATATAACTCATTTGTACTTATGGTTGCTTTATCGCTGATTAGAATTTTGGTTCTTTCGTGTTTGGCCATTTTATGTTTACTCTAGACTATAAGATTCATTATTATCTCGACTGCAACAACCCTGACTGTTACTCATCCTCCGTGGATGTTATGAAATCAAATAACTAAACAAAAAACGGATTCGCCATTTAGAAAAAAGGATTAGAGCTCGTATCCACACACTAACAGCTAGCTCTAAAGGTGACAAATAAAAAGGGATTAGAGTTCACTCGAACGCAACGAAGTATAATTTGAACTCCAATTCCAGGGGATAAGGACTGTTTTTACTCAATGGTTATGTCAGAAAGTGATGCCAAATTTCGTGGTGGTTAGATTATGTTGCGTACGAGTTCCATAGCAGTAAAACAACGTTGCCACTGGGCTGAATTAACCTTGGTGACCTTTCCATGGTTGAATGATTACACTACTTTCAAAGGCCGACCCTTTTCGGAAACTTTGCGACTGTTCTTATACCAGTTTTGGTTTGTGGTGGATAGGAAACACACGAATCGACTACGAATACAAACACACACACAAAAAAACTTACATTGCAGGCAGCGACCGGTCTTTGTATCTTTAATGGGGTAGTAACGCCCACACTTACAAATGCCGTCCAAGCACACAGCATTGATTTGGAAGCAGTTATTATCAGCTGAGTCACATGGCGTACCCAGGATACTTGAGTCTGTGATTGTTAGTTTTCTTCCTTTTTCTACAATAACGGCCGAGGGCACTTTACCTGCTTAAAAAAGAAAAAAGAAAAACTTTTTTTTTTTCAAATATAAAGATCTTCACGTGGTTAAATACAGAATCAAACAGTAGTATCGGAAAAATAGTTTTATTTCACTAAAAATTTTGAAAGACAAGACAATATAAGCTGCGATATTGTTGCGGCATATCTTATGGATTTCCACAGTGGTTCGTCCAGGCCATTACAATATTTCCACTCATATTAAGTTCATATGACTGTGTGATTAGTGAGTTTGCCATCCAGTGTTAAAAAAACAGACTTCTCTTACGGTTCAGGATTTCTGGAAGGTTCATAATCGGTGGAGCCAGCAGTCTCCGATTTATATGTTCAAAGCCTGAGGATGGAGGAAGAAAGACCATCTTAGCCTTATTTTTTATTTAATTCTTTAACTTTTATTTATGCAGAAGTACACTAATAGGCCTACTCATAGAGAACAAACCAGCTGAATTACATCAGACATGAAATGAATGAGATGCATGAGATAAGGCAATAAATGAAATGAGTGAAACCATGTGATATAAAAAAATTGCCCCATTAAAGAGAATTTATTTTAATTTTACGGCGCCGAAATTGTCTTATTTGTACAAAATATTATTTTTATGGTTTGGATCCTCACCGAAAATAGGAATTTGTATCAATGAGAACACACTTACTATAACTGCAATTGCATGCTAGGAAACAGGTTTGGGCCTATTGTAGGCAGAGTGAACAGTCATTCATTAAAATTATATTTAGTATTTATTTTAATGACTTCACCATATTTGTTACTGCTCCTTAAAAATCTGGGAGAAATACTCACTCGGCTAAGCTTGGGTTCTGTGCCTTTTGGTGTGACATAATGCTACTGTATGCTTGCCTTTGCCTTATTTCAGCTTTATTTCCAAATAGGCCTAAGCAACATATAATATTTATTTTAATAGGTTTTCGTTTGCTCCAGCATTTTGTTTCTGTTGAACTATTTTTAACTTCTTTCCACATCGCACACTAAAGATATGGGCCACTGCCACCGACTAAAAATAAAGTACTCGTTTATCATCGTTGGTCGGGCTCCCACAGCTAATAATTCTTACTTTGTTTACTACAACTGCTACGTAAAGTGTCTTCCCTAGATAAAAATATAAATAATAAAGCATATAACTGCAAGCCAAATAATCATCAGTAACGAAAATGTTTACCAATAATCAAAAGATTCAACATGTTGACAAGCTGCCACTGGTGTAAAACTTGACACCACTACCGAAAATATTGAGGTGCCCACCTCTATCACGCACAGCAACAGCGATCTCAATTATAATCTAAAACTATATTATACTCTGTCACTAACCATCACAATTGTAGGTCAAAAGGTGTTAGCTTTCAGGCCTACTTTAACTTTTAGGCCTAATTTTTAGTTTTTAGGCCTAATTGTAGCTGACGTTTTAATTAGCAGCTGCGTTAGAGGAAAGGTTTATTCGTTAAAGCACCACGGTATTGAGGCTTCACGTTACTATAGAAACGAGGAATCTTTAAACTATTAAGCTCAGGCATGTTGTTGTTTCACGCTGTGTTATAAACACGTCGTCTGCTATTTACTTTAGTTTTATATGTATCGCTTCGCCGTGGCATTACGATTTAGGTTTCATATTCGACGTTCCCGTCGCTAGTGTAAAGCCACTTGCTGAAATTAATTTCTCCAAGCATTATTTTTTTCAAATGAAACTAATGTGTGTCGTTAATGGAATCCTTTTTTTTTTTATGATTGTACTTCTTCCAGTAGTGGTTAAATGCAACGATCAAATGTTATTATTTCATTGAGTTGCGTCGAAAAAGGTTATTGGCGAGAAGAAAGCAACCAAAATTTTATTTGCCGTGTATTTCAAAGTTCACTTGACTTCTGTAATAATTGTTCGATTTCTGGCAAATTTAGGCTCAGCAGTACTTTTGGAGGTTTCAGACGATGTACCAAATTTCATTCCAATCCGACCTTTCGTTTCGGCTCCACCCTGACTGCAAAAGTGCAGCCAACCAACATTTTGCAATTCGGTGTCCGTTAAAGGCTACGCTTCGCTCTCTCGCTCCGCCTTCCTCCGGAAACCATTCACACGCGACCATCGGTGCTTGTAGATTCGTTCCTTTTATCAGCTTTCAATGTAACGAAGTGAGGCACACCCCATCTAAAAGGGCGCCACAATCAACAGCATTACATGCGGCGCATAGGTTTATTCTCGCATATGTTCATTCATGTAACTTGTGTAGTTGTAGTTGTGTTGCGCAATAAAGAAGATATCGACGCAACTCTCTACTCATCGTGTGGTAAAGTACCCAAAGGGATGTAACTTTTTAACCGAGGATCCCATAATACTATCACGTAAAACTATAATAAAAGTTTACTATTCACTCTGCTTGCATACTGGCAAAAACAAAAACAAACAAAAAATAGCTTTAAAGTAAGAGCTTAAAATTACGGATTTCATGATTTATAGTTTGATATTTTTACGTTTTGTTTTTGTTCTTGATCGCAGCTACAGGTAAAGCGAGTTAATACATGGTGATTCTAAACCCCACGCACGCTAACATAAAGGGTGAATTCTATGATACAAAGGAAAGATAAAAGGTCCTAAAACCATATGTTCGGAAATGCTCTCTAAGGATTTATACATCGAAAAAGGCTACGATGCTGAAACAAAAGTCTAGGCCGAGGTTTAATTTTTGTTTTAGTAAAAGCTACCGTATTTCAAAAGCTACGAGCCATAGAGTTGATCAGAGTAGTGTTCAGTTCTTCTTTATGTATTACTGGTTTAGTAGCACTGAAATTGCAATTCTGTACTGCGGTAATTAAGAAAGTGTGGGTTGCTGGTGGCCTGAGGGTAATGAGGAAATAAATGTAAAGCAAGAGTAATGGCTTCTAAAAAAGCCTCAGATGGACGAATGACTGATTTCCCTTCTGACCTACAGTTTACTTGCATTGAATAAACTGTTCGTTGTGTTACTGTGGGAAGGTTTTCGCAAATTCAGGGTTATGATTCGGAGAAATAATATATTTACCGCTACTTTTCACAAATAAGACTTTATGTCTACTTCTTACAAATTTTTAATGGCTGGCTGCCATCTTCCTCAGGCTTTACGACAAAAGTTTTCCTGATTCTTGCGACGACGAGCGGCAGTTAGACGGATTCGAAAACTGACGAAGACGACGATGCAGTGAACACAAGAATCATGAAAATCTTTGTCGTAATGCCTGAAGAAGATGGCAGACAGCCGTTGAAAAAAAATTTTGGGTTGACCCTCCTGAATGTTACTGGTGTCGTCAGCCACTTATGGTCCGGCACTTGTTTGTTGATTGTCGCCATCGTGATGGTGTTCGTCGTCGTTTCCATCTTCCGCATGACATTGCGCGTCAATTGGGCGATAAGTCTGTCCTCCTGTCCGGTGTTTTTCAATTTTTGCAGGAGGTACAGATGTATGACAAGATTTAGAGTAGGGGGTTTGAATAATATCTCTGTAATGCGTGGTACAGTGGCAACCCGGACCACTGCACTGTGACTGAGGTTGGCGCTAATGACCAAGTTGTCGACGCGCCATTAAGCCTCAATCCCCCCCACCCCCTTTGAAAATTTACAAGAAGAAGCCATAGCCTTATTTGTGAAAATGAGCGGCAAATATATTAATTCTCCGAATTATAACTCTGAAGTTTACTTGCAATTTTTGATCCTGCAACCGGATTCTGCCTAAGCGAAAAAAAAAACCCACAAACAAAAAAATCTTGTCCAGTAGCCACGTCTGAACATATTTTTGAAAACGCATTTTTTTGCGTTGGATATAAACCATCAGCATAAAAAAATATACGTATGTAATTGAACATTTCGAAACATATTTAGATACGGCTTCAGGCCACGATTTGGTGTTTGTGTGCTTTTCACTGCGGAAAAACGGAGCTGAAAATTTGTACTGTAAATATAGCTGTTGTGACAGTCGTCCATTTGAGAATTTTTCAAGAGGGTAAAGCGGGTAGGTGGGGGGGGGGGGGGCATGAGATAGCGGGGACACAAACGAAGGAGGCCGTAACTACAGAACGCTACAATGCAATACTTTCAATACATACACTTAAATCCTGCAGGAATTTTACTGTTCAACCACCAGTCAGTCTAGGCTGTCGTATTGGCTAGATGTTTTTTTGTTTGTTTTGTTTTTACATCACAAGTCGCTATCATCGTAAATAAGACCGCGCTGACGAAAAAAAAATAGCAAAACTAGTTTATTCATTTAGGTAACACACTAAACAATGTGGATCGTAACGTACGGTACAAAGAATGGAAAATAAACCGTTCTTTGTGATGGTAATTTACTTATTTTTTTGGCGTGGGGACCAAAACTTTAGTTGTAAATGATAATAATTTTTAAAGAGTCATCATACCTGTCATTTCTGCCGCTTCCGCTAGAGGTGTCGTCACCATGACGTCAGTGCCTTCTACAGAAGTGTTTCCAGGTACTGTACTTTGTGTGGATTCAGCATTTTGCAAAAAACAAGGACACAATAAAAGTAATGAACAAAGACGCACTGCCACCGTTTCTCTCATCTTGTGAGAAAAATTCTTTTCAAAACTAGTCCACTTGAAAATTGCCAGTCTTCACTTTCCGTGTAATTCATTCGGCTTTTCGCGTACACGTAAACATATATTACAACACAAATGGCTGTTACCACTGTTTTCACTGCTATCCAATATAGTATCGCTTTTGACGATGCTGTACGAATGATGATGAGCCAGGCTATGTTACATCAACGACGAATCGAATACGACAACAGCTACATCACCCCCATCGAAGTACCACATTCAAAACATTAGCAGAGGACAACAAATATCTAAGTCGAGTAACGCCCTATACAGGGAAACAGGTACCGTTGCTAACATGACATTAGATGGCTTTATCAACTGATAAACCAATGTGTGAGAGTTTTATCAGCGGATCGGTTGATAAGAGAAAGCTGTCGACGACCAAGGTGTGATATTATGAAGCACACACCGTCACTGATGAAAGTAGAACGCCCTACAGTTCCCTGCTCTACAGATTACTTATCATCCCAGATATTGAATCTTGGAAAAATTTAATTGTTTTTGCAGACGCAATTTTAGAGTCCAGACTCGTAGCCAGACAAGAGTAAACGAACGATTGGACGACAATTTAATAAAGCAAAATGGGCGAATATTCGTATCTTCACTTTAAAATCTGCGGGAGTTGAAAATAGCCTCAATTGTTTTGATTTCTGAATTTATTCCATTGTCGATGGCCTAGCTTCACTTGACTGGAGTAATTTTCTTTAGTGAAGATTTCCTGAAACTTTCACCATTCAGTAAAAAAAACTTAAAGGCACATAACTCCCTCCGGTATATTTTAACAGTTTCACTCGATACATTACCGGAAATAGTTTTATATAAACTGATTTATCTTTCATTTGCTGGTTTAAGGGTACGATGCAGATGTCAGTAGTGGCGCGTGAATGTTATTAGGCTTGTTTTAAACGGCTCGGTCCGAGCGGTATATAACTCCCGCCACATCGCTGGCAAGACGCGGCCCTGGAGGAAGGATAATTAATCCTTCGCTGAAGTTTGCGACTTGGTCGTACGATGTGTCACGTTGCAGCGGCCCCGAAATGAATATGACTAGTGTCGTATAGCAATGCGCGCTGCGGTCGTTTGAACTATATTTTAGCTTAGGTGACGCAGAGTAAAGCGGCCAGAACGGAGGGATTTATGTGCCTTTAATCGTTCTATGGAGTTATACGAGACTAGCTGAATGGGTGGTGTTTGATGCGCCGTTTACAACATTGGGAACGGTTGCTCGCTCATATGTTTGCCGCGAAAAGCATGTATCCCATCAATGTAGTTTTGCACACAAACGCGTGGGTAACTTAAAACGCTTATTTTCGTTCGCTACGCTCACTCTATCAGCGCATCTCCTGACCCGGATTCCATGCACTTACGTATAACTATTTTCACCAGAAATATAAAAATATGCCTTTGTACAACAAAGTGCATACCTTTAGCCCGCCGGCTTTGTTTTTTTTTCCTTTTTTTTTTTCTGGGAGAGGTAGAAGGTAAATAGCGTTTTCAATATTTAACCGAGTTTCAACGGAATTTAATCTTCCACAACTGCGTCATCGTCATCTGCATCATCGTCAACATACACCTAAACATCAAAACAAATATCAGAGTGGCAACTTACAACCAGTGGTAGAGTAAGAAAAAAACATGTCTGTGGTCAGGAAATTAGTTATTTATCCACGAATTAGAGATCTTGTATATGTGATAACGTGCCTACGTTGACGCACACTCCATAATAATTTTACTACTACATCACTGACCGAAAATAAAACCTTAGTATCTTGAACACTCAAATAAACAAACTCCCATGTTTATTTTCTCACTACGCGTTTCAGTTCTCTTCTTGAATATTTCGCAACAAACACCAAAAATGCCAAACACAAAAATAAAAGAGAAAAAAATGTAAACAAAGTAAGACGAGCATTTGTTTGTATAAAAAAAAAATAGTTATAACCCGCAATTCAACGTCAAAATATTTTCTGATGGGTCAATGCGATCGAAAAGTTAAAAAAAAAATAGTATGAGTGACCAAGAAGGATTAAAAAAAAATATAGTGATAGCAAAGTATAAAAAAAAAAAAATTGGCATCATCGTACAAAAAAAACAAAAATGATAAAAGTGTCGCCAGGTTGAGAAAGGTTCGGACTTTAAAAGGTGCAAAATAAAAACAACCAAAGCATTCGCCAAATTAATTCCACCGACTAACGCTTCAATGTTAGCCTAACGGTGAAACTTCACCAATGCTAAAAAGTTAACCATAGTACACTAGGCGGTGACTAACATGCTATTTTTTTTTTTTTTTTACGGAAGTTTGTTTCAGGATGTGAGACTATTCGCGGAGTGTTGCCCTGATGAGTTGAGCTGTAACTACAGAAAGCGGTAATAGCATAATACACAAATCAGCCGAATCATCGTTGGTTTTGGCGGCAATACTGTACAACCCAGTAGCATATTCTGTTTTTTCTCTCGCCAGATCCGGCTGATACTGCTTGATCCGGCATGACTCAACACCTCTGTAAAGCGTTGAGCCCAAGCTCCCAACAGCCAATCAGGGACGACGCTAAGGGGGAGGGAAGAGGTGGGGCGCTCGCCCCCTTAAATTTTTGGCCGCCCCCCTCCCTGGCGCCCCCCACCATCAGATCAAAATCAATCGTATAAACGAAGAAAATTCTGGTAACGTATTAAGAAAACTACGTTAGTTTCGTTCACAGCGACAGGAAGGACTTTAGGTCACATCAACAGAGCCCAGGTTTTACTGTGCGAGTTAAATCATCTGTTTTTCAGCTGGTTTTATAAATATAAAAAAAATGGTGTATAAAACGGTTAAGAACGTTTGGCGTGAGAAAGAATTGCTAGAGTGTTATTTTTACTTTATTCTTTTTTTGGGTGAGGGGGGGGACCGCAAAAGTAGCACTTTTCGGTTCGCGCGGGCCCCCCCCGGCTAAAATTGCTGCCCCACTGCCGCCTCCCCACTGAAGTGATTCTGGCGTCGTCCCTGCAGCCAATGCTACGACGTAACCCAGTGATGTCTCTGAGCCAATCGCACACTTTAGGAATCCGTTTTTAAAAATGGCTAAGGCGCTGTTCAGTTTAGGAAGGTACTGGGCTCTGTAACTGTCATTTCCACCATTTCAGACCGTCTAGGCACTAGCGATAGCTCATATTGTGGATGCAGAAAGACGGGTCGAAGAGAAAACCTCCCATTAATGCTTTTCCGAACCTAACATTCATAACGAGAGCTCCATTGCATTCCACTAAAGACACCGGTTCACCATTTCGATATAGCGTTGCCCATATTCTAAACACAGCATCCACGTTCCAGATTCTCCGTCAACCAATAGGCTGATGTGGATCACATGATCGCGTTTTAGTTATGAAAAATCGTGGTGGTGGTGCGAAGTGTTGTTCCTTTTTTTTTAAATTTACCGCTATTTTCTTTATATTGCTCGACGGTTCTACGGTGCTGCATCTAGGAGTTGAAAAGGCGCCGTTAATTTCAAGAATGGTGACAAGTTCAAACAGAGGCAGTTTTACAACCGTGGTGCATTAATAATAAGCCTAATCTCAAACGCAGCTGTTACTTACAAAATAAAAATGACAACTAAAAATTAGGCCTAAAAGCTAAAAATTAGGCCCAAACGCTAAAGTAGGCCTAAGAGCAAACTTTTTGTCCTACAATACTGTGATCGTTACTGATGGATTATAATGTGGCTTTACTGTAAGATCCCTGTCGCCGTGCATGTAGAGGTGTGCGCATCAATATTTTCTTTGGTGGCGTTGTCAAGACTAGTGTTAGACCAGCGGCAGTGTTGCCAACCTGCTGAATTTTTTAGTTATTGTTGAAAACTATCGCTCTAATGATTGTTTGGCTTACAGTATAATGCTTTATTATTAACATTTTGTTTCATGAAATCAATCAGTCAATCAATCAATCTAGGGAAGGCACTTTGCTGCGACAGTAATTATTGTTGTAAACAATGTCAGAATTATTAGCGGTGGCAGCCCAACCAGCCATGACAAACGTGGTGTTTTATTTTTAGTCAGCGGCGATGGCTTACATTTTTAGTGTCGGATGTGGAAAGAAGCTAAGCAGACACGAAATGATGGAGCAAACGAAAGCCTATTAATATGATATTAATAAATTATAAATAAGATACGTAGCTTTGGCCTATTTGAAAATAAAGCTAAAATAAGACAAAGGCCTGCAAATAACAACAGTACGCCCCACCAAAAGGCAAAGAGCCCAAACTTAGCCAAATGAGCATTTCTCTTAGATTTTGAATGAGCATTAACAAATATGGTACAGTCATTAAAATAAACACAAAATGTAAATTTGAAATAAAGGTTTGTTCGCTCCACCTACAATAGGCCCAAAGCCTGTTTCCTAGTTACTTAGTGTAAAAACATCACCTACGTTACTGTGAACCGCGTCATTTTCCCAAGTAACGTTAACATAGTTGGCTTTGGTAACGTAGTTGACAGTGACAAGCGCTTTACTGAATGCTCTGTCACGTAATAATTGTTTCTAAAAATCAGGAGCACCGTAGAAAACAACAGGAGTAGGTGTGGCTAGTCATTGTAAACAAGGGTGGATCCATGGGAGTGCCCGAGGGGCAAATAAATTCGAAAAAATGCAGAAATCTTTGAAAAAGGAGCTAAATTAAGAAAAATTGCATGAAACCGCAGAAAATCCCCTTGCGCCCCCCCCCCCCCCCTCCAAGACTTCCTTTTGGATCCCCCTTTGATTGTAAGGGGTACGAGTTTTAGTACGTCTTGCTGACCCTGCGTTAAGTTCCTATGACAAGTTCCTGCGACAAGTTGACCAAAATCAAAACTGAAATCACACCACGTGAAGTAGGCATGTGCCAAGAAAGCATCGCTCCATTAAAATGTTGGAACTGAAAATGTTGCAATATACTCTTGGTCCTCCAAAATTACACTTCATAATCTTTAATAGCGTGATAATTCGCGGCCCCCGAAAAAATCGCTACCAAACTGATGGAATTTTAAGGTAAGTTAGTCTTTGCTCGTAGGAAATATTTTTAGGGTTGGCTACACGTTTGGAACTGTTTGCAAACTGCGATGCAGCTCAGTTTTCCTTCATGAACTGCGATACAGTTCGGTTTCCCGTCGTGAACTGCAAACTATGATTTAGCTCAGTTTCCCTTGTTCTTATTCCCCCCCCCCTATTTTTAATTTATTAAAGAAAGATAACAAAAAAAACGGAAGTAGAACACTGGTTTTACACTACCAACTCGGAGGCCCACAGAAACCCTCACCTCCAATTTCGCAGAATCCGATTTCGTACAAAAAAATGTCCATTTTTGAAAAAATAAATCATTGAGTTCAGTTTTCTTCGAAAATGGATTCTGCGAAAATGGAATTCCGAACTCGCGGAAATTACGCCTTTTTTTTGTTAGAATCAAATTTGCAGATGAAAAATATGACTTGCAGTCCCTTAATGAGCTGCATTGGACGTGACCCAGTTTAGAAAGAAAAATGTGACTTCCAGTGTTGCTAATCCAGTATCAGTAATAAAAATCCAGAAAAAATCATTCATTTAAGATGGGTAGCGGCGGAAATATTTTTGGTTGTTAAACCATTATGAAACAACGACTGAGGGGGGGGGGGGGGTCAAGATTTCTCCTAAAGAATATGACGCAAGCAAATGCAAAACGTGGAACCCGATTCAAACAGGCGCCCCTCCCCCCCCCCACCCCAAACTTTCCTGACAACTGATCCTATAGTTCATGTATAGTCAAGACAATACAATTTTCTTGCACAAATAATAAAGGTAAATAAAAATAAGCTTGGTCATGTCCATTGGAGCTCATCAAGGAGCAACAGTCATATTTTTCTTCTGTAAATTTGATTCCTCAGAAATTGACATAACTTCTGCTAGTCGGGAATTCCATTTTTGCAGATCCATTTTCGTAGAATGCTAGCCTCAAAATTTATTTCTTCGAAAATAGACATTTTTTATTCTGCGACATTGGATTCTGCGAAACTGGAAAACACAACAGAGGTAAAGGCATACTTTTGGCTCGGAGTCTCTTGGCATCCTTAGCGGTGGTGTAAATCCCATATTCTCCTCGGCATTGCAAACCATGGGTGGAACCAATACAAACCACGTTGCAACTTGGTTTCTTTTAGAGCGAAATTCTTTTTCATTAAAAAAAAGTAAAAGTAAAGTCAAGATAACAAAACGCAACGGAAATAGATTTGCATCTGTATTTATTAAAGAACGAGTACTTTAAAAAAATGATTACTTACACACAGCAAAAGAGAAATCTCACCTAACCAAAAAAAAAACAATAACATAACTAAATGCTAAAGCTGAATTAACAAAAAACTCCAATGAGTGACAATAGCAGACAGACACGAAAAAGCATTCGTATGTGGTAAACAGATATTGGAAGCCAAACTTACGATAAAAGTTCAACGACTTGCATTTCCAATTCAAACAACGACGCCGCTTGGTTTTCTTTTAGGGAGATATTCTTTTTCATAAAAAAAAATTAAAGTGAGATAACAAAAGGCAACGAAAATAATTTGCAATCTTTATTTATTTAAGAAAAAGAACATGACAAAAAAAAATTACCTGCACATAACACCGGGAAAATCTCACCCAGCACATAACTAAATGCTAAAGCTGAAATAAAATTAAAAAAAAAAACTCCAGTGAGTTATATCAACAACAAAAAAAGGCGTACGTATGTGACGAACAGTAAATGGGAGCCAAAAGTGCAATAAAAATTCAAAACTTACAGCCGTATTTCAGAAATCCACTCAAATGTGAGTGTGAGAGGGCAAATGTGAGTGAAAATATCTAAGGTAAGGGCCAACAATTTTAGTACAACCACAAAAGCGACTGTGAGGGTCCTAGCATCTAAGGGTGTTTCTGTAGATTCGTTTTGACCCATACACTCACATTTAGCTCCACTCACACTTGAGTGGATTTACGGAATACGCCTGAAAGAATGCCTCACAAACAAAAACAAACATTATAAACAAAAACGTTAAGTTTGCCATAAAAAAGGTTTATATGATTGAAGTTTTCACTTTGCAATGTTAAAATGTACAAAGATAAAATTTGATGATTTTTAATTGAAATAAGCAAATGTACAATTGAGAAAATTGCATCTGTTTAAGTGCTGTTGTGCTTTACGTTTTTACACTTAAACAGATGCAATTTTCTCAATTGTACCTTTGCGTATTTCAATTTAAAATAATTAGTTTTTATTCATGTACATTTTAACAAGTAAAGTGAAACTTCAATCATATAACCCTGGATGTATCTGGCGTTTGCTAAGTGGCATTGTTTCCTAACCAGAATGGTTAAACATTGTAAAACAATAAAACTGACCGTTCAGGTCCCCTTAACTCCGGAATGGCTTGGCCAATCGAAAAAGTAGTCTCTGTGAGGCTGAAGGCCAAGGAAATTATTGGATTAGATCGTGTTTCAAATTTTAGGTAGGTGGAGTAGTTTTTTTTTTTCTGAAACGATGTTACACAAGAAGAAGAAGAAGAAGAAGAACAAGAAGTGAACAGTTTTTAAATATACGTGTGGCTCGCTACTTTTATTCTTGCGCAGCTTTGCATAATTTTTGGTATAAATATACCTTCCATACCTATCTACTGTCTGGCCAAGTTTGGTCGAAATAAATAGGAACGGAAATAATAATAGTTTTAGTTTTGCTGGTGGTACGACTTCAATCATACACACTGTATACTCAGCTATCGTCTTGTATGACAACAGAAAATTCGCCAAGGCAAGAAGCAAAAAAAAAAAAAAAAAAGCAAAATACAAAAAAAAATGTTTATACAAAATCTTAAAGAGTGATATTTAATTATTGTACTTTAAATTTAGTTTAAAATTCAAATAAAAACTTTAATGTTGGCTTGAGTAGCATTTGTCAGCGTCAGCAGATTATTACTTAAATTAGTGATGTTCACGCCTCCTAGATGACGCAGCGATCATTTTCGATTGGGAGGCATAAACGAAACTGAAACTGATAAAGCAGTTGTACGCAAGAGAGGGTTCACATAACTTTGCGCTGTATCCGAGGCAGCAAACCGAACAGGGTTGAGCTTGTCTCTCCCCCCAACTCCCCCCACTTCCCCCCGGTGTGTTTGGCGACCTTGTTATTCATGAAACTCCTTCCTGTATGCTACGGACCTGTAATTAAACACGTGCCAGACCTAATATTGATTTCACACGTCATAACGTTTTGGTGCCATTACAAGGAAACCTGAAGGTGTATTTTACACATAATGTTTTTGGGCCTGAAACTAATGTTCAACTTGATATCCAATAATTATCGTTAATTTTCTAACTTGTTTTCGTTTCGTGGAAGGACTATTTTTCATAGATGACCTCACTATACCACCCGATTCCCTGCACATTCCCTCCCTTTACGAAAAAAAAATGACTGTTTCGTTGTTTCAAAAGAATACAAAAGGCTAACTGTTATCGTTCGATTGGTACCAGCCGTGTTTGTCTGGTTGTAATGGATTATAGTATCGATCTGGAGCGGTAGATGGCAGCATGGGTCTCATCTCTTGCTTCGCTAAAAAACAGAAACCGAAACCAGTCAATGCTTGGGCTTGCTGGCTGCGAGCCAGTCACACGTGACCTGAAAAGTGGAGCTAAAATCGGCACTGCCACAATTATAGGGAGGGCCGGGGGGCCCCCCCCGCCCCGCATATTGCAGACGTTATACGGCACCCGCAAATTACTGCAGAGGTTATACGGAACTCACAAATTATTGAGGCAGTGGCCGAAATTTCGTGAAAGACATTTCACAAAAATTAATTTGACCCCAAAATTGTGTAAGCCTTTGTGTGAGGGCTAACCGTCAAGCCACATTTTGTAGAAGGGCCCGGAATTTTGGGCTCCCTCTTGGAATACAGTATAACTGTGGCACACGACATTGGTAATATTTTCGTTCACTGTTTCGACGACAGTTTAGGCTGTATCGCAACAAATTAGGAACTATATTTCTGCTAGGAAACTTCTTGGAGATTCCTCGTGATAAGGTCCACATTTAAGCACAGACTTCCCTTGTGCGAGGCGAATGGTTGTAGCAGCCAATAAAGGCTCTTCGATCCTTGTTGATGGGTTGGTCAAGTGCCTTGTCCAGAAAGCAATAAAAACCAATAAAATTAAAAAAATAAATAAAAACACGAATGATAAAAATCAAACAGTTATGAAATAACATAAGTATCCATTTCTAATGTTCCGTTTTTTCGAAAACAAAAATCGGTGGACAGTGGACACATATGAAATGGAAGTGAAAAAAGCCAACAAATTAATTGAGCAAAAAACGGCTCCGCCGTTTAGAAAAAAAAATATTATAGCTCGTATCCCCATACTCACAGCCCTGAAGGTACACGAATAAAAACGGATTAGAGTTCACTCGAACCTAACGAACTATAACTTGAACGTAAACCCAAAACGCAAAACGTAAACCCACAAACACACACAAAATAGACGCCATAAACAGCAAAACGCTACAAAATTAAAAGATAAAAATGCATACACAAAATGAACACAAATTATAATTCAAATTATAGTTCGTTGCGTTCGAGTGAACTCTATTCCGTTTTTATTCGTGGACCTTCAGGCCTGTGAGTATGGGGATACGATCGTTAATGTTTTTTTTCTAAACGGCGAGGCCGTTTTTTGCTCAGTTATTGTTTCCGTTTCACAATCGAAGTGATACATTGTAATATTGTAACTCATCTAAAGTAAATAAAGTATATATCATGCGGAAGAAAATTCGTGCAGGGTTACCAGTCCTTGAATAAAAAAGAACAAAAAAAAAAACACAGAAAAAATAATCTCTATACGAAACTAACTTAATCGTGCTCAGCTGTTTTACACTCAAATGAACCCACCCAAACCCAAAACTGGTAGAAAAACTCGCCAAGTTTCCAAAAACGGTCGGCCATTGAAGGTAGTAATATCATTCAACCAGGGAAAGGCCGCCAAGGTCAATCCTATTAGCCAAATTAATCGCACCGACTAATAGTTCGAAAGTGAAATGAAAACTTGAAGATTGCTACTCCCTGTAGCAATCTTCAAGTTTTCATTTAACGTCCAAAGTATTATTGGGTGTGATTAACCTGGCTAATAGGATTGACCATGGCGGCCTTTTCTTGGTTGAATGATATCACTACCTTCAAAAGCCGACCGTTTTTGGAAACTTGGCGGGTTTTTCTACCGTTTTGGTTTTGGGTGGATATCACATCTTTCATAGGACTGTGAACGTAGATAAGGTTACACCGTCTTATCTTCACATGTACTTTTTTATAGAGTAATTTCATTTTTATAAATTTTCATATTTATAATCTTCAATCCCATTTTTGCACACACTAGCTAAGCTAACAATCGCTGATTTTGTTCGCTTCGCTCACTCAATCAGCGCATCCCCTTCAGTTGTTTTGTTTCCCTGCACCTTCCCCTTAATTTTTCCCGATTTCGTTGACATTTAGTTATGCAAAAACCCCCGTAGGTCGCTGTTACTAAAACAGCAGATGGCGAAGCATTTTATTTTTGGGTTATTAACAAAATCCCCGTTGGCTCGTCGATGCTCGTATTGTTGCGTAACCATCATCTAACGCGCATCTCTTTATTCTTACGCAATCCACAGAAACGTTAATGTTTCTTTATTTTATCCTTCTTTACAGTTCAGTTTTTTGTGCGTCCAGGCTTTTACAATAAATCTAAGGACCAGTGTTGATTGTTCAAGCCATTGTTGCTTGAAATCTTTGGTTGCAACTTGGAAAAGAAACGAAATTTAAATTCCCTGGTGGCGAATTTCAAAACCCTCCCACGCATTTGTCCTGACCCCTACAACCCCCAAACCAACAAAAGGACCATCCTCAGATCACCATGCATCCGTGTGCAAAAGTTCAGGTACGTAGGCCTTCTCAATTTTGCGCTAGCCATGAGCAAAAGTCTATGGGATTTAACATGGGAAAAAATCTTATTAGCTAGACAGCTAGCTCTAGCTAGCTAGACAGACAGTAACATAAAAACAACGTTATTGGCGCATCTCTTTCTCTATGATTGGTGGACACTCATCTTTTAAATTTTAGTTTTTCTTAGCCTAATCTCTGACCCTTCCCCTTACATTTTCCACAATTTGAAACATTTCTGTTGCATTGGGATTTATCCTCAACATGCCAAAATATGCTTTCAGTTGCTTACAGTTAACAGACACGTGTCTGCTAGTGAGCCGCCTTTTTATCATCAACAATCAATTTTTAACAATCGGATGCCTACAATGGGATACTTGGCGGCGACACACTAGCGTGTGTCTAGATACAACGGCCACTTTATTGGAAATATAATTAATCAGCGAACATTAATTATACCAACGTTACGATTTTCTTCAGGCTGTTCAAGAAACGATTTACAATTATATTTTCATAAGGGGCTCACAATCAATACTTAAACTAAAACAAAACCATAAAACGACCAAAGGGAGTGATATAATACAAAAACCCCGTAAGGATAAAGGGACCCATCAAGGTTTTGCAATAGAAAGTAGTGATATCAGAGCCAAAACGGCTCCCACCAAGGTTTCCGTCCCAACCCTGATCACTCAATCTTAACTGACACCTCGAAGTTGGAAAATTAAGACCAATTTGGCCAATGTTTGGCCAATTAAGACCAATGTTGGCATTGAATTAGCCAAAAAATGGCCGAATGGCGCAACATCACCCTTTTTCTCGAAAACCATAAGCGATATGAAAAAAAGGTATGGGACTTACATTGTAGATTACATTATTGCAAATAATTTTTATCGTAGCCGTTTTTGCATATCACTAACGGTTCATGCATAAATAGGCTAAATGGCAAAAATTGAGTAAAAATTCGACGCCATTTTGGCCGCCATTTTCAATGCCCAACTTTTTGTGCGGTGTCATCCACTGAATCCTTGAAGGTCATGGTAGTATCAATCGAAAAAAAAATTGCTTTTATTTCTTGATTTTGCAAGGTTGCATTATACTATAGACTATAGTAGCCTAAGGACGGGGTGCATTATACTACATCATAACAATATACACCGTAATTTCGATAAATCGAGTTATAAAAAAGCTGAATAATTAGTTTCCGTGTTACGTAGCCATCACCATGGAAGAACAAACACAACCATAAAGAATTTTTTTTCTCAGCATGGGTAAGAACACAGTCATCTCTCCTCGAAGCAGCAAATTCCAACCTCGGGGAAGTCTATTGCTCTGCGCTTGGATATATTGGTATATCATGAATCAGTGCAATAATAACCGTAACCATAATAAAAATACTAAATACCGATGTCCGGGACAGAAGAAGTGTCCGGGACAGTGGCAGTTCACAAAATTAAGACCAACCATGACATCGACTGGGAAGGAACCCAAGTAATGTTGAAATCGAACTCTTTCAAGGAGGCTCACCTCCGTGCCTTGGAAGCGATCGCAATTCAAAATTGCCAAAATTGCGGGACTTTTAAACATCCAAGACCCAGCATATAAACAAATAACAAAAATTGTAACAACTGAACTGAATGACAAGCCAAAAGCGCAGTGGAAAAGATTTCTTCCTACAGCAGCACTGACGAGTCAAGCTCTATGAGTGAGAACGACTACAGCTACAGCAGCAGCCAGGATAAATGACATCTCAACGCCGACTGGGAGTATAGTGTGGCACGAAATTCAAATTCAAATTGTGATCGTTCGTTGGTGGGTAGGCAGACAGTTCATGCCTGATGAAGAAGATAGTTGTAAAAACTATCGAAAATTTGCAAGTTTGGAAGACCTAGAACTCTTTTGGTGTTGCGTAGTTATTGGTGAGTCATTAAAATAAAAACATTCCCTTTAACCGAAAGCCTACATTATTTTTGGTCCTTGACCGGTTGGGTGATAATGAGCCTTTTGCTCAGTGCCGACTTTTTTATTTTCTACTATAATAATTCTGTAAAATTGCCATTTCCTGTTTTTCGAATGGCGCCGCTCACAGAGGTGTCACGGACGTAGGGGATAGGCTTGAAATGTGCGTTCATGTCCTGAAAGTCCAGTTCAAGGAGATACAAAATGGAGTATTAATAGTTACCTTTATATAATAATAATAAATTCAATTTTCCTGCCCACAAGAGGGACATGGGGGTAGGAATGGGTCGAATTATCAACCACTTACAACCTACCCAACGTTAAAGGTAGCTTTTACAAGAAAAACAGAGACCAGCACTCGGTCTTCAATTGTTCCATCATGTCTCGTTGGGTTTTTCAGAAGCATGGTACTCTGGCCTTAATAGATGTGGTGTAAGGTTTACATTTTTCAACATTCTCTTAAACCCGGTTACAGACGAGGCCCTGACCACCTCCTCATTCAACGAGTTCCAAACGGGAACCACCCGACATGCAAAGAAGTGCCTACGGCAATTTAACCTATGTTTAGGGAGAGTCAACTTAAGGCTGTGACCGCGTGTTTTGGTGGTTGTGCTCAGCTCAAAAAACGGTAAATCAATTGGTAATTTGTGGTGCAAGATATTGTAGGCTAACACCAAGTCCGCCCTGAGACGCCTTAACTCAAGTGAATCCATTTTTAAAATGCTTAGTCGTTTGGGGTATGTGTAATTTCGCATGCCCGGCAATGCCTTCGTGTACCGTCGCTGCACGGACTCCACCCTGTCAATGTCCCCCAAATAGCCCGGTGACCACACCTGGCTGGCGTACTCCAATAAAGGACGCACAAAGACTTTAAAGGCCCACAGCTGTGTTTCTCGATTACCAGATGTGAAAGACCGTCGGACGATAGCAGCTCGACGATTTGCGAGCATAGATACATTGCAGCACTGAACATCAGATTTCAAATTTGACTCGAAGAGCGCCCCAAGATCCCTAACAGAATTCACCGTTTGGAGTTATAGTTTATACCGTTTATACTGACGGCGTTTAGTTTAAAAGTTAAAAGTTAATAATTTCATCAGTCTAACAAAAATGGGAGAGAATATCTTGACATTTTTAAATAAAAACCACTGTGCATTAGAAGAGTTAAAAATCAATGCCGTACAAAGTTGGCTTCATTTTTCCAGGTTCTGAACCCTGGAGAATAGAGCATCGTCAAGTGACGTCATATTGGGTACGAGATAGCATCTGGAGGGCATAACTACAAGGTGCACTACATTAAAATGTAAGGGAAAACAATGGCACTTCTAGTCAAGACAGTGCTTTGATAGCGGATTTCTTAGGCTTAAAAAAAACGTTGTTTTCTCCAACAACAAAAATTGCGCGTTATAGGCTTAAGAAATCCAGTCTAATAGCATTGGCTTCAGTAAGACGACCTTATTTTCGCCTTCCAGTGCCCCTTGCAGCTAACCCAGTTACTGGCTCCACCATAGAGTTATACACAATAAAAATACGTTATGTCACTGCTCTATACGGAGGCTTAGTTGTGTAGCATTGTTCTCTTGTTTTGTAGCATTGTTCTTGTTATAGTACATTAGGTGAGGTAAGGTTAAGTCTGTGGCCTTGCTCCAATTTTATCGGACAATACAAGTTTCAGCAGGGAACGAATTTCATGCAATGTTTTAACCTTTTCATTCACGGTGTACGGCAAACTGGATGGCTACAAGGTGGACGGAAAAGTAAGTACCATCTAAGTTTGAGGTGGGGTAGGGAGAGAGGCCTCGGGAACGGTAAGCAAGCGTTGCCGATTGCCGATTAGTCATCTGAAAACCAATTGAACAACAGTTCGAATCCTGCGACTGGCAACAAGGGAGTTGAATAAAAAATTATCTGGAAGTTAGTGTGGATTACAACATGTTGTACAATGTTTTATTTGGCCTAGCATAAACTCCTCAGTCACAATGTACAGCAACCTAGACAGCTTCAAGACTAAGGAAAATAAATCCGGAGGAACAATGTGAGCTTTGCAGGGGTAGGTGGTTCCCTGGAACGGTGGCCAATGACAGCCAACTGAGAAGCATATACTCAACTCAAAATCAAGAGAAGCAGTTCGAATCCCGCGACTGGCAGCATATGAGTTGAAAACAATTGCTTGGAAATTAGCGCAAAACACAGCAGGTTGCACATGCACAATGTCTTCTTCGCTTAACGTAACATCCCAGTTCCGATTTACAGCAAACTGGATGGATTCAAGACTGGAGAAAAATAAATCCGTCCAAAGGCTCAACAAGAGTTAAATAAATACAGATAAAAACTTATTTACGTTGTCGTTTGGACCTATACGTCAGACTCCCTGCGGGTATCGGACCCGCTACCTTTGAAACTAAAAGCTACCTATGGACGTTTCCTTTTGGCCGTGTCAGTATGGCTCAGCGGTAGGACCTCGGCCTTTGGTTTCAAAGGTGCGTGGGTTCGATTCTCGCTCAGGCAGTTTGACATTTAAGTCCAAAAGGCAACGTAAATAGGTTTGCATCTGCATTTATTTATTCCATAGGAACAATGTGAGCTTTGTGGGTGAGTGCCGTAGAACAGCGAGCAAGCAAAGCTAATTGGCAAGCATACTCGTCTCAAAACCAAGTGAACAGCAGTTCGATGCCCACGACTGGCGACATGGGAGATGAAAAAAGTTCCCTGGTAGTTAGTACGGAACACAGCAGATTGCAAAATGTTTTACTTGGCCTAGCATAACCTCCTCAGTCCCAATGTTCAGCAAACTGGACAACTTTAAGACTAGGGAAAAGTAAGTTCGCATTGGCAAGCAAACTCGTTTCAAAACTAAGTGAACAACAGTTCGAATCCCGTGACGGTGACATGGGAGTTGAAAACAATTATCTGGAAGTTATTGCAAAACATAGCAAGTTGCACAATGCTTTACGTGGGCCTAGCATAACCTCCTCAGTCCCAATGTGCAGCACACTGTGCTCTCACACGACTGGGAAAGATAAGTCCCTACGAACAATTTGAGCTTTGTAGGGGTACTTGAGAAAAGCGAGCGAATACAGCCCATTGGCCAGCGTACTCGTTGCAAAACGAAACGAACACCAGTTCGGATCCCGCGATTGTACACACGGAAATAAAAAAAAAATGACTGTCTGGAAGTTTGTGCGGGACACAGCAGGTTACACAAAATCTTAATTGCCCCAGCATAACTTCCTCATTCCACCATCTGATGCACACCACGAGCATTGTGAGGCGTCCATGGGGATCCAGAGTAAAGCAAGCAAGCAAGCACAGGTCAGTGGCTAACATCCTCGTCTCCAAATCACGTGAATGCCGACTCGAATCCCACGACTGACCTTTTAAATAAACTTGCCTAGAAGTTGATGTCGGGAGGTTAAGGACTCAAGGACTCAAGAAAGTTAAGGCACGTCACAGTACGCATCCGACTTCAACAATCCAATCAGCAAAACTTATTTTAGTCACAATACGATTGAAAATGGCCACCATTCCGTCCAAATGATGCTGCCTTACTTCTGAGAATTTTGACTGATTTTAATTTTCTGGGAATTTATTGATTTAGTCCACATGGTGGAAGATGTCATGGTCAGTGTTTTTTTTAAATGCGAAAAACAAAGTTTAGCTTCAAAATTTAAAGTTTCCAACAAATTTTCCAGAGTCAGCAGTCAGGTCCAGTATCCACTTAAACACGAATTTTTGGAAACGGCACAAGTCAGCACTTCATTTTAAGTTCTTTGCGGCACAATTTTATAACTTGCTATCAAAAAATTAACTGCACTTACGCAATTTTTCTTTAGCAACCTACGGTTGCCTACTGTAAATATCGGATTCCCTCTTAATATGGTAATTCGTCAGCAATAGTCTAGTATAGCGATAGTCTGGTATAGCAATAGTCTAGTATAGCAATAGTCTAGTATAGTCTAGTATCCTGAAGAAATCAACAAAAACTTTAATAAATGTGTAAAGGGCGGCCTGGCAGCATACCAGGCCGTTAAAAAATATCTGCCAGTGATATGGCTTGGCTAAATAATTAGTACGGTTCGACCGAGTCCGGGTAAAAACCTGGCCCCGTCCGGGTAATGCTGTTGCTGACCCGGCTACGACTCGGAAAAAATTCGACCGAGTACAAACAGGGTAATAAGTATTTATTGAGAAAATTAATTTTATTTTCATAGTTTCATTTTACCTATTGAAGGAACCTACAACTACTTGCACGTAATAGATATTATTAAGGTGCACAGAAAAAAATCAAGTAAATGGCTGTAATAGTTTTAGAGAATCATTTTTTTCTAATCCGTGCAGTAATGAACTAAAATTGAAAATCTCCGGCTTCCGAAAGTCGGGAAGCTAATTAACATTGTTCTCACCTGATCAACGATAGTGTGAAAGTTTGTAGGCTGCTTTTCCATTTTAGTTTTGCGTTATGGTTGCTCTTTTAATACTTTATTATTGTGAACTTCATGTTTCTCGTGATTTTCAACGACGAACTAAGCACAATCACACCGTGAAATCTGAATGGAACCACGACGGCCATGTCGAAATCGTGCCAAACAGGATGTTTCATTTGGGATAATAAGCAGCCGCAAAACCAGAAAACGATTTTCTGAAACTCCGAAAACTTATTTTAATTTTCGTACGTGTTTTCAAATTCACTAAAACATCGCTGGACATTTTTGTTAACCAAACCCAAGAGTTGAAACGATTTTTCAATTATAAAGAAAAAATACAATTTCTGGATATCAGTTGCGCTAAATAAGTTTAATAAAAACTAAGCTGTCCGAAGTTCAGAAACTATGCAAGATGCAAACGCCGCAGTACAGGCTTGCTCTCCTCGTCTCCAAATGACATTTCATTGACTGTGCTGTGGTGCAAGCACAACTTTAATTTATATAGGCCAGGTGGAAATTATTATTAATTACTTGGTAAGTTAGTATGCTTGTTCAATTCATTTCCATTTTATCTTTCTTAAATCCAACATAGTCTATTGTGAGACCAAAGTAGCCAAAATGTGTTTTATTTTCATTTATAATATAATATAAAATATAAAGTAGTTTGTTGCGAAACGCAACCGGAATGGCAAGGACCTGATGGTCGCCAACTGTCATATTTCACTTTATTATTAAAAAAATTGGAACAAACAACTACCTGTGAATTTATTTTTTGACTTGGATTTATTTAATGTCGTAAAGTTTATAATTTAAAATGTTTGAAGAAAGAATTACTGGTAAATTTTACAGATTTTTTACGTTGGTTTAATCCTTTTTTTTTTTTGCTTTTGTCAATTTCTATTTTGCTTTCGTTGATCATTGTTATACTCTGCGCAATGCAAAACTGGACGAAAGCAAAGTGAAAATGACTGACAGCAACAACAACAACAAAAAAACCCAGCGTAAAAGAGCTGTATATTAAACTTTAAAGTAAAAATTGAAAATCTATGACCAGGTTCATTACTCGGGCTCGACTCGGTGGATATTCATACACTGTGAAAACTATGTGTACTGACAGTACACATCAATGAGTACCTTCTCAGCCTCCACTCGAACTGTGTACTGAGAGTACACAATTTGTGTACTGGTAGTACATAGGCTATGACGGAATGTGTACTGTCGCTGCACAGACTGTGTACTGCCAGTACACAGCTCGTGTCAGTACACATCGTCTTCAGAGTGTAATTGTTCGGATTCGGTGTTTTGCGCCCCGGTCGATACCTATAGTATTTAATACCGATACGAAAATAACTTTACTATTACCAAACTGTTTGTGGTGAAGGTGTCCGCTTCATGAAGATTGAGTTTCCTGACTTGGTGTAAAACACCCATTTAAAAAATATTAGCGATAGTTAACCCCTTAAATGTAACTGTCAGGAAGCAGTATTGATCGTGTGCTATTTGTATACAGTTGAAGATGCCATCGATCTTAACTGTAGTTTGCTTTTTCTGCTTTAATTCCAAAGAAACAGTAGCGTTGGGTTTTTTTTTTTCGTTCCATTCCTATGTTAGGCATTTGAAAGTGGTTGTCAAGGTGCAGATGTGATAATGAGACAGAGTACAGATAAGTTTTAACGAAATTAATCCTATTTAAGATTTGACGGTCATAAATATTTGTATACGCAAAGCGAACTGACTGATACGAGTTGAGAAACGGGGATGAAGTTGTCATGTTAGTGACTGGGGTAAGACCTTTCGCCCGGGGATAAAGTTGTCATGTCGGACTCCAGTCTGCTTTCTGTGACACGTTATTACAGTAAAGCTAGAGGGCATAAAGCTGGTTTGCTGAACTCGTAAACAACTGTAAGCAATATTAAACTAAAACCCTGAAAATGTGTAGCTCCGCATTTTGGCATTTTCCCTCCTTATCTCATTGGTGCAAATTAGGCAATCATTATCTGAAAAAAATCACATTGACTTTGGCATCCTTGTTGACGATACCCTCAAATTGCACACATCTTCAATGCTGACTTTTGTCATACCTTAAGTCCTCAAAGAACTTATTTCATATGGAAACTGTTCTAGATAGTCAATTCCGTCGTATTCTCTAGATTCTACCTTACAGCAATCATGTCACTTCGCTATGGAGGAGCAAATTACTGCGGAAAGCAACACTATAAGCAAGCAATCTACGCACATCTTAGTGACGTGATCATCAGCTAGGGTTGCATGTTGAGCAAAGAGGAAGAAATGCGTGTTGTTACTACGGTGGCTCGTTGGGAGACTGGGACATACACAACTTTTTTTTTTCTACGTACACAAAACATTCATGAAACCGGAACTTCGGCGTTCCGACACCCGATAAGACACACTACAACAGCACCCTTGCCAGTGGCCATCTTGTTCCGGTTTCAAAAAATGTTTTGCGCATGTAGAAGAAAGTTGTTGTGTATCCCAACGAGCCACCGTTTGTTGCGATCGCGCAGCTTAAAAATGGTCGACAAACACGCTGAAGAGAGCGAATTTCGTGAAAATAAATTGTGCTAGCTACATTTGCCGTATGCGGTTTTTAAAAATACCGCGCATTGTTTTCGCAGCGCAATGTCTGTTAGCTTACACCCTTAAACTCTACTGTGGGCCGATTTAAGCTACGGTTACCAGCGCCATGATGTTTGTGCTTTTTTGATCTTTGGTGAAGCAGTGAGCGCTATTTGCGTTAGTAATCCTTCTGTGACGTTTCATTGTGACTGTAAGCGTTACCACTCCCTGATTCTGCAAAGTTTACTTTCGTCTAGCATTCAAATCTGCCGCAAGTCAGTGCGCGACGTTTCATTCTCATCTAGAAAAGTATTAACGCAGCTTTACTCAATGATGTCATCCACTCAGGAATGTTTCATGTCGCAGGCCGTCGACAGAACCAAAACCTCTTTATTGATGAAAAAATACTTAAAGGGATGTACCTCCCAGCGTCATTTTTTTTCGATCCGCCACATCAAGTACGGCCCCAAAGGTCTATTTCCTTACCGTTAGTCAATCCCTCGGTAAAAATCCGTTCCAAAATGTGGCATCTAGGAGAATTTCTGCTGAATAATTGTTATCTCTGTGTGTGCATGTATTAATTTTCTAATAATTATCATGAGATCAAAAATCTAAAAGACTAATGCGGTAAAAATTAAAATTAATTATTCAAATAGATCGCCGAAGCAAAATTATAGACACTAGGCTCGAAAATTATGAATTGTGATGTTAAAATACGAGAATCATTCCGGTTTGTGACGACACAATCTTTAAGTGGACGCTGTTCCGTGTACTATTCTCAAAGGCAACCAACAGCAGCTTCGTTCGTCTGTGCGAGGAACGCAGCTACCACCCCAGCCGACCTTAGCGATGTAAATGCGCGGATGGCGATCTCCGCGTGGCTGTGATGAGGCAGGCGGAATGTTATAAGGCAGGCCGGGTGTCCCTTTAAACGATAGGATCTCATCCTGACGTTTCGACTTCAAAACCAACTTTCTAAACCAAGTTCTCAAGTCCAGCTATAATCTAGTGCTCCAATACTGTTCCCAAGTCTGTATACCTGGTTATCCGACATTCCTTTCCCGTTTGGAAAATTACCAAGGTCATTTGAAGGATTGGTGTCGTTATGTTTGTCTTCGAACTAATTTTGTAACGTCGTGTTGGCTTTTGAAGAAAAACTCTTATTTTAAGGGCCAATTTTGAATTGCATTTCGTAGTAAACTCCCGGACCAGTTTTTAACTGTCGTCACACATTCGTTCAGTTAGCGTGTATCACTTCTACAGTTTGGATATTTAGAGTTGACCATCACTTCATGGTTATCCTTACCTCAGTGCTGTCAGGTTTTACTTTAGTTTACATTACGGAATTAAAAAGAATTGTAGGCCTAAATGTTGTTGACAATTGTCTAATGCTAATGGGTAGGGTAATTTCCTTTATTTAATTCTTTTCATCCGTCGACAAGTGTGTGTAGTACAGTACAAATGAAAATATCCAATCCTCCCAAAAAAAATGAATAAATAAAAAATAAGATTGACTGATTGATAACCGAACTGCAAAACGATGCAAAAGTTTTTGATAAGGTAAACACATCTTTTTTAAAGATTCCCACTCAGATTTCGTTGGGACGTTCAGACGTTAAAGAGAAAACATTAAAACTCTGAAGTAATCAGCCTTTTTGTTTTTCATTTAATCCTTAAACTAAGAATAACCCGTAGTATGGAACACTTTTTTTCCCGCATCGTTATGTTATCTCAAGCAAAATAATGTTTTTAGAGATGAACCGGTATCGATTTATACCGTACTAAACGTTTTAGAAAAAGAAAGAATCTAGCAAAGGAAGGAAAAAACTCGGGGATCGAACGGGGAAGCTTCCATTCATCGCATGAATTTAGGCTATTATCTAGAATAGGCCCGATTTATACCATTTTCGGTTCTGGTTGGCCACTGGAAGTAGATGTATTTTACGATCGTTTACAATTGCCTGTCAAGCGCATGAACTAACGTTGGCGGTAACTGGAGCCTTGTACACGCATTGCGCGGCTGTGGTGTGCGTTTCCCTGCAGCGTTAAGCCTAACCCTATTGTTTGGCTGTTGGTATGGCTTTTGCTACTGACAAGACGCGTCTTACCGTTCTATTAGAAATGGCAATGCTGGCCTCTTGAATTAGTTGTTTCAGCACCCGTATTGAGTTCTGAGCCGTGATATAATTGTAGACATTCCAAACAATCTCCCTATACCCTGTGAATTCCGATGAACTCGGAGGTTTTTTTACGTCACGATGCGACGAAGCGAGCGATAAGGTAGCCATATTGGTTTGTCTGCTCGAAGAGAAAGTTAACCAGGCGTGATTAATCCATTTTCCAAAAATCTGCGCGAATGGCTACCCGAACCTAAAATAGTATAAGTCTCTCGCACTAACCTTGCCACCAACGACTGACAGGAACTTTGCCAGGGTGTTCAGTCCCCCGCCATATCAAGGACCGCGGCAGCGGTCCTTATATAAGCCTCAGCATGAACTTCCATGTTAAACGTCAAACTTTGAACTCCTATAGTCTCGCCCAGAATTGACATAGACCAACGAAATTCGGTATTTGGTGTCGTGTTGTAACTATTTCACCACGTTACAAATATTAATGACAACAATCATACCGTTCGGCGTCCACAGCATGGCCACGTCTTGTTGTTGTTGTTCTTCTTGTTGTTGTTGTTGTTGTTGTTGTTGTTGTTGTTGGGACTCTTTGCCCTCACCTGGAGACCGAACCACTGAACCGATTTTCAAGTTCTATAGCTCAAAACGTAGGTCTGGACAAGGCCTAAGGCCTTTCGCAGGCTATTTTAACGTAACTGCAATATTCTTGACACGGAAAGCCAAATGGGCTAAAACATTTGCTCTCACCTAGAGATCGAACCAATGAACCGATTTTCAATTTGTATAGCTTAAAATGTAGGTATTAACACCGACCAGGGCCTTTTGAACCCGATTTTGATGTGACTGCAGTATTCTCATCGGCAGAGCAATTATTATTGCAGAGCACTGGGCCGAAATCATTAATGTTGCTGTTGGGACTCTTTGTCCTCGCCTGGAGATCGAACCACAGAACCGATTTTCAAGTTCTATAGCTTAAAACGTAGGTATGGACAAGGCCTAGGGCCTTTCGCATGCTATTTTAATGTAACTACATTATTCTTGACACGGAAAGCCAAATGGGTTAGAACTTTTGCTCTCACCTAGAGATCGAACCAATGAACTAATTTTCAATTTGTACAGCTCAAAATGTAGGTATTAACACCGATCAAGGCCTTTTGAACACGATTTTGATGTTACTGCAGTATTCGCATCGGCAGAGCAATTATTATTGCAGAGCACTGGGCAGAAATTATTAAGTGGAGTAACAAATATTTGCAGAAATTTTGCAGAAAACATAAATTTGGTACACAAGCCTTTCTTAACAGTAAAAATCGAACCAGCCATGGACCCCAATGAAATACCCAAAGTGCCATCAGTTCCCCCCCCCCTCCCGCCCCAGAACCTCCTCGTGATGCCTCCCAGGTGTTTGGGCAACAAATTCTTATAGATCAAGCTAAAAATATGAAATTGGGTGCAAAAGTCACTCTTAACAGTATAAAACGAATCAGCCATGGAAAAGACTCTCTGGTAACAGTTATTTTAAGGTGACTACAGTGTTCTTTTCTGTGTTATTCTTGCTAAAACAAGAAAAAAAATAAGGGATATTAGTATTAAAAACCGCTAAAGCGTATAAAATACGGATGTAAGCCTTAAAAAACTTAAAGCCCTAAAGGAACAGATATTAGAAAAAGACATGTAAGCCATCAGCGTCGCACTAATACGTGTAAAAGAAGCTCCAGCTTGTTTTTTGGGTCGCTAGAGATTCTTTCACACGTATTAGTGCGACGCTGATGGCTTACATGTATTTTTCTAATATCTGTTCCTTTAGGGCTTTAAGTTTTTTAAGACTTACATCCGTATTTTATACGCTTAAGCGTTTTTTAATACTAATCAGTTTTTTTTTT
>JAHWFP010234891.1:57492-75242 GCA_023313725.1 Lithobius niger
AAAAAAAAAATGCACAAGGAAAAAACAGACACAAGAAAACCAAAATCCAAGGGCTCGCTTCGCGCGGCCAATTAATGTCTTTTGCTTTTATTTAATTTTTTTAAACAAATATACTTTTTGTAGTTCTACGCCGCAAATACTTGGTGAAAGACTGTGTAAACTACAGGATTTTTATTTTATCATTTCAGTATTTTAAAAAACAAATATTTTAGTTTTCTCCAATCAAACTAACGCTCGTATGAATCGAAGTAACCATTTTGAACCTTTACTAGACGTTCTAAGATTGTGATGATGATGATGATGATGACGATGACGAGAATAATCGGACACGCTCCAGAATACATACATAGTCACAGAGACAGCATGATGGCCTTTCACATTAAAAACCCGGTCGTCATTGGCTGAAGAGGGTGGTCTTTTCAATCGGCCACAGTGATAGAACATTTTTTTTTTTCATAAAACGAGACACACGCTAGTATTTCGCGCGAAGTATGGCAACAATCAACAGCTTTCACCAACAATCATCAACATTGTAGCAATACAGCGCGACGCCATGCCGTTAGTGTCTTACATCTTGAAAAAGGGTTTGACACATATCAGGGCTCTGGATAAAAATAATGCTGTACGAAATCTGGAATTTGGTTAGAGAGCAACAATCCACTTTAGAAGATTAATGCTTGTATGATCGTCTTTGAATAGGCTTTCGTTGCAAAATCTAATCCCCAGAAACATTGAAAATATATAACTAGCTAGTGGCTGGCTGGTCTGCCAATTCCCATATTAATTTGCGTAGGATCACAGTTCTGGAGTAGCAAAATGTTGGGAAGGAGTTCAGACACAAACTTGACCGTGCAACTGCAGTGCAAAAAGAACTCCATAACTTTTTTTGATTTATGGGCTGGGACGTGTGTCACGAGAAAGCACGAAACGGGAGCCTAAATTACATAATATTGCTTTAATCATTGTTGGTATTGTTGGCGACTAGGTGTGGCCACAGCACCTAACGTGCTGTGACTATGACCAGCTGTGTTGACTAGACTTCTCCGGAAGCAATGTTAAAGTGCGCATCATTCGAAATTTATTACATCACCATCCCTAATATAAAACCTTGGTTCTAGCATATTTGGCGACTTGGACCAAAAATTAGAACATAATAAAAGAAACTCGGTTCAACGTCAAAATTTCTGCGAATTAATGCGATCACAAAGTCGGGAAAAAAGAAATGGTGTCATATCAAAAACCAAAACCGGTAAAAGGGTCCCCAAGTTGGAAACGGTTCGGCCCGTCAAAGGACTGATAACAGATTAAAACATTCGCCAATTGAATCCAAACACCTTTGAACGCACGAACCATTGTCAACTCGGTGCCCCATTTACTAACTGTAGTTTTTTGTATAAAAACTTAGGGATGTTCTTTTCACGGTAAAGCCTCGCAGCACGATACACAATCAGTGTGGGTCACGTGGTAGAATAAACCATGTGGTATGTGAAAGTTACTGGATTTTTCATTTGAATTTCTCCAGCTAAATTGTCGTTCTCGTCGTCTACATGTAGTGGGGAAGATACCCCAGTTTCGGTGCAGCTCCTTAAAATAAAAGTAAAAAAGGGGAAAGTACAAAAGTAAGGCTGCTTAAGTATGGCTCACATATATAGGTTTTTAGTAAAAGAGCGTAAACCACAAAGGTCATCACACGCTAATTTTTACGTGTTAATTTGCAGCAATGAAATGTCTTGTTGTTGTTCTTCTTCTTCTTTTTTCTTGTCAGGGTGTTATTTCTGTCAAAACTAGTGTTCATTCTACTGAACGGATTGTATCTATATTTTTTAGGATGATACGTATTTTCTACATGCATTGCAAGAGGGTTACGTGTGAGCAACCATGTTCATAGCAACGTGGGTAAAATCGTGCTTTCATAGCGATTTGAATCCAACTATGAAGCCATAACAAGTGTAAATGAACATTTGACGAAGTGGGGCGTGTCCATTGATGGTCACTGCCATTACCATTAGCTACGAACACGGTACCTGAGAAGCACGTTGCCTGAAAAAAATAACAGGCAAATAACTTGGAGCCAACAACTGCCAAAAGGAATTTGTGAATAGCGACTAAATACAAACAAGAAACTAAATCAACAAACACTCAATGGGTAGCAAAACAGCTTCTACAGGAAAGTTTCCACAAGAAAGTTGGGAAGTATTACTTCCACAGGTAAGTTTTTTCTTTTTATTGACTATTACAACAATTTCGTCGATATCTGCGTTCACCTGTTTCAAATCACTACAGCGAGCTACCAAACAGAAGGATAAAATGACTAAGTCCCAAAGTTCATCGAGAGTTCTGTTAGGGATCCTCTAGTTCTCCTCTCTTGATCAAGGTGAGAAGGCACAACCAGTGGTCAACTTAAGACAGTAGATGCAGGATGGAATCCCCTGGGGAAAAAAATCGTACCAAAGTCGTCTAATATGGTGTAAAGAATTACATCACAGGGCCTTTCTCTTCCTGAAAATATCAGAAAGAGAAACATCAATATAAGTTAGCTTGTAAACTTAGCTTGATCCACAGCAAAGCATCGTTTTAGTAGTTGATTTTAGTTCTCTGGTTTAATCATTGTTTAATAAGCCAGGTTTGGAGCTAATAAGTACTTGCCTGTAAGACGTGAGAGTTTCCACCTAGTAACTTTCCCTTGCAATTTCATCCCCTGCTGAAACGGCGTCTAAGGTTGGAGCTTGGGGTCTCACATCCTTGCTCCTGTTCAGTTTATTTTACATATTAACAATCTTTTTTAGCCAACGAACAATAGTAGGTGATGACTACCAGGATTCACGAGAAGTAGCCAGGATCCAGGAGCTGAGAAACCAGAACGTTCTACCCGGTAGTCGACCATGGTTTGCATAAACTAACTCCTTCCTCGTATCAAGGTCGTGTCAGCACTGATGTTTTCAATCTGAAGTTCTTCCTGTCCATTCGGTTTGTTTAGCAAGGATTTTAAAGTCCTACTATTTAAAAAAAAAAAAAAAAAACGATTCAAAACCCAATTGCGCAACATAGCCTTAAACGAGTTTTGCCAAATATTGCGACACTCTAGCTCCACTGAGATAGCACAACGACACCTTTTTGCATCGAAAGAAGAATTTATCGATTTGGGTTTTCCACCAGGAATGTTAACCAAATTGATAAAAAAAAAAAAAAGGCTTTTGGGATTGTGAAATCTAAAAAGATGGACGAGAAACGCGATCCATCACCGTAGAAGAACCTAGACCTGAAAACCGAAACGAGATCAAGCGAGTAGAGCTCACCTATTTGAGAGGAGTGAGTGAGAACATTCAGAAAGTGCTCCAAAAGAAGGGTTTTGAATCTTTTTTTTTAGGAATAGTGGGAATTTAAAGTCCTTGCTAAACAAACCGAATCGGCAGGAAGTAGTGAAAAACGTCCAGTCCCTAGAGAAAAAAGAGATGGAAAGTGAATTGAGGCACTGTCCACAATACACCTGAGGGAGTCTCATGTGGTGAGTGTGATAAAGTATATATTGGGGACACACGCTAGGACGTAGTTGAAAGGGTAAAGCAACACATGGCGGATACCCGTAACAGAGTGGTTACCAGCAGCATCGCTACTCACAACATGGGCACTGCTCACAAGATAGCATGGGACAAAACATCAACCCTCCTAGTGTCCAATTCCAAAAATGACAGACACTTGAGGGGGTTAGAGTCAATTGCAATCGAACATGAGTTATTGCCAGGCCAACCCCTCATGAATCTCCATGGGCCATCCTTTCCTGCAATTAAATTCCTCGTCAGCAGAAGATTTGGAGAGCAACTCACCTTTAAATGGCATCCGCAGCTTAGAGATGATCGTGGGCCTCCTAAATACAGAGGACCACAGACGCGTCAAGTTTGAATCGTTCTCGATTGAACACGTTTCTTGCTGCCTGACGAAGATAGGAGGAGTGAAAATATTTATTTTCGGGTAATGCCTATCGAAAATTCGCAATTCTGATGTGATTAGTATTGACATTTTTTGAGTTTGAGCGTCATTTGTTTACTCGATAGCCTAAAAGATCAAAATTATTCATACATCATGATTCCAACACCAACTACAAATATTATTCAGAGTTATTAAACAAAAATTAAAACACAACTGAAAGAATATAGCATACAGCGACACCTAACACCACCAATGTCACGTCTTCAGTTTACGCTTGAAGACCATTCAGCAACGAATTCAATCCATATGCCAACATTACGAATCTTCACTGCTTTTCTTTTTGCTCGAGTTGCATCGGATGTCAGCCATTCCCTTAGTACTTTTTTGATGAACATCAATAATATAAGAAAAATATCCTCCAGAATTAGGCTACTCAACTTCAGAATTGTCTCGGATTGTTTAGGTTAGAGCATTACATACAAACAAGCCGACTGACAAGCTGCCTCGTGAATTCAATGGCAAGTCGAGCCGCATGGCATAATCGTCTACTGAAAATAGGCTAACAAGTTATGTAAAATTATCCCTAACACTGAAAAAAAATTACTTATACTATAATTATTCTATGCGTAACCTTCGTGACTCAAAACCGAAATAGAGAATGAAATGTGAAGTGTAGCCGAACAACACAGCGTGTCAACAACGTCGGAATTCTTCAAGTCACAAGTGGCTGGTAGAGTGTTCGTAGGCCGATATTTACGTTTTTGGCGCACCATCCCACTTGGCACAGCGGCAGACTTTAGCTAGTTTGTTTCAAGTTTTAGTTGAAGTATTGACCCCTTCTATACCAGGACCTACACTTCAACTCAAAGATAAACAAAAACGAAAAAACGAGAAAATTGTATCTGTTTAAGTGCTGTTGTGCTTTACGTAAAATATATGATTGGTAAGGCACAACAGCACTTAAACAGATGCAATTTTCTGAATTGTAGATTTGATTATTTCAATTAAAAATCACCAATTTTTATCCGTGTACATTTTAACAAGTAAAATGAAACTTCAATCATATAACCCCCTTTTTTACGGCACACTTGACATTTTTTGTTTGTAATCCGTGTAACTTTTTCACGGCTATGGTATCGCGCTATAAAGGTTTATGCATGCACATCGATTGTTGCATGCACGAAGAATGGATCTGGAGTTTGCTGAGTGGCATTGTTCCCTAAATACAATGGTTAAAACAATGTAAAACAATCAAAATGATCGTTTAGGTTCCCGTAACTCCGGAATGGATCGACCAATTGAAAAATTGGTCCCTGTAAGGTTGAAGCCCAGGGAAATTTCTGGCTCAGATCATGTTTCAGATTTTAGGTAGGTGCAGTAGTTTTTTTCTGAAACCGTGCCAGCCAAGAACACGAACAAAAACAACAACAACAACAACAACAAGTGAACAGTTTTCAAATTTCCGTGTGGCTTCCTACGTTTACTCTTGCACGGAATTGCATAAAAGTTGGTGTAAAGTTTGGAAAAGTTTTTATCTACTATTTGGCCGAGTTTGGTCGAAATATATTGAATAGAAACGGAGAAATTAATAGTTTTAGTTTTGCTGGAGAGAGGACTTCAATCATACTGAAGCCAACGACGAAACACCGGAAGCAAAGTACTGAAAATACAACTGAGTGGTTACTAGTTGGGGAGCCAAGAGGAGGATTGCCTATACACCAAAAAACATCTGTGGAGGAAAGCCGTCTTGGAGAGGAACTTGTTTATGCAAGTTAGGCATGGCTATTCTGTTGGTTTACCAATGATATGGCACACCATCCCGCTTGGCATAACATCAGACTTCAGCTAGTTTGTTTCAAGTTTTAGCTGAAGTATTGACTCCTTCTGTACCTGGACGTACACTTCTACTCAAAGATAACATAACTAAACCCAACCACGAAACACTGAAAGCAAAGTGCTGAATATCTGAGCGTACTGAGCAAAGTACAACTGAGTGGTTACGAGACAGGAGCCAAGAGCAGAGTTGTCTCTAAAACAATAAACGTCTATGGAGGAAAGTACTTCAAAACCGTCTTGAGATGGAACTTGTTTGAGCGAGGTAGGCATTGATTTTGCAACATGGTTATTCTGTTGGCTTACCAGTGATATTGTCAGTTACGTGATAGGCGTCATATTTAAATGATACAGTCTGTGTAATTCTACATGGTTTCATCTTATCTTTACGTGTAAATGTCTTTTTTTTAATAATACAAGTTTCAACGGCATGGTTCGCATAGGTTTTAATGGCTGGACACTGGTTAGGCCATATTACCACTCCTACAAAATTCTTGTTCACGAATGCCATCCTGAGTTTCTTTAAAATAAGTCCAGCCCGAAGTACAGAATTTCAAAACAGACAGCATCTTGAAATAACCTACTCTTTAGACTCAAGATTTCTGTACAAGTGTAAAGTTTCAAGAAATGTACCTGGATTAGAACTGTACGGAAATTCGACCCAACAGATAATTAAAAAAAAAATTACCGAAACAGTTTCAAGTTTACGGCCAGTATTCTGCAACTCGTCCTGAAGAAAATTTAACACCAAGGTAGCTTCCAAATTTGTTAACGTCCTTCCCAATCCCGTGGCTTTAATGAGATGGCTGAAAATAGGGGCTTAAGGCATGAAGAATTGAGACCGTGTTCAATATTTCGTGAGCGAGCCTAAACTGTATTCACAAAGTATTTGATGAACGTAAACTTTATAAAGATGGTAAGGACGAAAGCAGATTTTTTAGACGTTTCAGACAAACCGACATCACGACATAACACCAGGGGCCTATCAGAACGACACCCATGGAGAAAAATGAGTGGAACGAGTGAAGACACATAATCAGGAACAGGTTCCCAACTTGAACACTGCAAGTTCTGCCCCGTATGTTGCAGTGAAAGTAAAAAGGTGTAAATAAAGGTTAGTTAAAAAGAACAGAAAAGTTCTGATATAAATTAGGATCCAATGAATGACGAAAATAATAAAACATAAAGCAAGTTGCCTAATAAAATTGAGAAACAGTCTGAACGAAGACAGACGACAGTCCAAAGATAGGCACCAAACGAAAATGGACAACAAAAATAAAACGGCTAAACAGTCTTTAGGGGAAATAACTCCTGGAACTGTAGATCCCAAGTGGGTAAATATCTTGCCAACCACCAATTCCAGGTAAGTACAAATTTACCGAACTAGAAAAGTTAATTTCTAGATACCTGATAGGTGCACAAGGAACAACGGTTTAAACCAAACAATAAACTAATAAGAATAATTAAACAATGATTAACCAAGCAACCAGTCAATTAGTCTTACTTTTAAGTCCAAAGCTCAACCTAAACACCTTTTTCCTACATCAACAAGAATATGAAACCTCCTGTGCAGGTTGTGTCAAGAACTCCATCAAGAATTTATAGGGTTGGGGAGGAGAATTTGTAACTCTAAAAAGTCCCTATTGAAAAGTGTTACATTCATTCCTATTAGTTCCATCCGAGGTTTCAGAGGGCGCCACATGTAATTTTTTGCTCATTTTTCAGCCCAAATCTAAAGTAGACTAAATTACAACTAAGCTAAACTAAACAATAATTAAATGTAAGCTAGTTTCGTTTAGTTTAGTTTAATTTTAGGCTGAAAACTGAGTAGAAATTCCCACATAAAACTCATGGCGCCCTCTATAAACTTAGACGGAACTAATAGGAAAGAATCTAAGACGTTTCAGTCACAAATTCTCCTCCCCAACCTTATAAATTCTTGGTTCCATTGATAACTTAAATATAGTCACCACAACAGATATTTTTCTTTTTTCCGTCACCTCTCTATCTACCCCTCATCCTACAATTTCGTAGAAAGATGCTCAGATTTTATTAAATCGATCTAAATATACTGCCCAAAATTTCCACCACCCATAAGCACCTGAATAGTCTTGCATGGCAACCATACATGGTAAATTGAAACCGTTCAGGACTTCTTCGTCCAAATCTTTGCTTGAACTAGAATGTTAATTGGCTTGCCATTTGAAACCATTAATTGTTTTGAATGTAAACATCATTTCTTCAGAAAGTTTCAATGCCTCATTAGCATCTACGCCAGCCTCTTCATTACCTTTGATGGCCATTATGTGCGGGAACCCAGCTCACGGACACATCAAATCAGGCAAGTAATATAACAGCGACAAGAGCAGAGATACCCACTGACTGGGCTGAGGAATTCCACTCGGAGTAAAACAACAAAGACAATTTTAATTTTCAGCACTAATTCAAATCTATGTGCCTTGTTAACAAATAAAAAACATGATGAAAAACACTTAAAACCATTAAAAACACAAGAAAACGGGAGACCCAACACTATCCGAACATTGGGATCGTCGCCATATTGAATGGTTTTAAGTGTTTTTCATCATCTTTTTTATTTGTGAACAATTTATTTGTGAACAATTGGAATTTTGGAAATTAAAATTGTCTTTGTTGTTTTATTCCGAGTGGAATTCCTCAGCCCAGTCAGTGGGTATCTCTGCTCTTGTCGCCCCTCATACTCGGAAAATTTCTTTCTCTTGGCTGTGAAGATAGAATTTAAATAATTCTAAATCCTAATTTTAAGCCTAATTGTTAGTCCCGTTTTAGTTTCGTAAGCGACAACAGTAGAGACATTAGGCCTATTGGGTTCGATGTTAGGCCTATTTATTCTGGCAACATGGGATGGAGAGTGTAGTTTCCATAGCAATCTAGAAATCTTGAAATTACAATACGAAGCCAAATTATTGTTCTGTGTTGGGATATAAATACGTAGTCTGCTGTGTACTGTCGTATTATATGAACGGTTTCCTCCTGCAGCGGCGATTTGATGTTTTAAATTTGAGATTCTCGTTGATAGCGTCAACGCCACTTTGGTTGCCATGTTGGCTGATTCTTTTTTACATGAAACGAATGTGAGTCGTGAACGAACCCTTCTGTTTTTTTTCCCCATTTGCTTGTCTTCTTCTAGTGGTTAAAGTGTTATGATCAAATGTTATTATTTCGTTGAGTTATGTCAAAAAAGATTGTTAGCTGTAAGGAAGCTACGATGATTTATTTTGGGTTTTTTTTTTTAATTTCACTTGATTACCAACAGCACAGTGTATGCTTCGTCGGAATTCCTTATACTATTCACGAAATTCACTCCAATTTATTCATTTTTTCATTTATTCATTCCAAATTTACAATGGTGAGTGTTAGATATAAATTCGAAAATTTTAGAATTTCTACAGAAATAATTGTTCGATTTACTTCAAATTTTGGTTCAGCAATACTTTTGGGAGTATAAAGCGTTGTGCGAAATTTCATTTCAATCCGACCTTTCGTTTGGGCTCCACCCAGACTAAAAAAGTGCAACCAACGGACCAACGGACCAACAGACCAACGGACCAACGGACAGACCAACATTTTGCAATTTGGTGTCCGTTATAGGCTACGCTTCGCTCGCTTCGCTCGCTCGCTCCGCCAATTAAATAAATTTGATAACGCGATTAAACATAAAGGAGATAAACAAAATATAATTAGAATAACGATATTTGACTTAACTGTAACAAACGAGATTGGAGCTAATTATCAGACGAACTAGATTTACACAATACTATATCTAATACTTTCCCTAATATGTATCATAATATATATATTTTTAATATTAAGTTCTATTCGTCAGACTGCTTCCAATAAAATTCGTATCGGCAGCTTTATTCGCAGGGTTACTATCCGGCATTCTTGTCTCCACAGAACACTACTAAGCCTATTAAATTGTTCTTAGTAGTAACTATGCTATTGCATATTAGAGGAATTTAAACAAAGTTGAGAGAACTTGTGTTTTTTTTTTGTCAGTAAATTGTATTGATTCAGTTGCTAGATAAAGGAGAAAAGTTTCAACAACAACAACAACACAACAACATCACCGTAGTCGGATTAAAATAACTTTCAAATATCCCTGTACCTTTTTTTTTTAATGCCTACATTATAAGCCATAAAAATATTAAAAAAAAATTAGTTCAGTGGTTCTTTCTCTAGTTCAGTCGTTCGTTCAAATCGCCCCAACAAGAACAACAATAATATCGTAACTACATGAAAATATCATTCATAAGGCCTTTGTCCTTGTTAGTAGATACATTTTAAACTACGAAAACTGAAAATTGGTTCTTTCGTTAGATCTTCAAGTGAGAGCTAAATTATCTCAACAAGAATACAAAACACAAACAACAACAACAAGAATTTGTAATCGATCACCTTAAAATAACTGCTATGTGAAGTCTGGGCCTTGTTAATACCTACATTTTAAACTATTAAAATTTGAAATCATTTTATTGGTTTGATGTTTAGGTAGGAGCCAAATTACCCCAACTATAATAACAAAAACAACAAGAATATTGCAGTCGCGTTAAAATAGTGTTCGAAAGGCCCTGGTCCTTGTGAATTCCTACACTCTAAGCTGTGAAAATGTAAAATCGGTTCATTGGTTCGATATCTAGGAAAAAGCACAATTTGCCCAATAAGAGTAACAACAACAATAGTCACATTACCATAATTGATACACTGTGTCTTGTTCATACCTTCGTTTTAAGTTATAAAAACTGAAAATCGGTTTATTGGTTCGAACTCCACGTGAGGGCAAAGAGTCCCAACAACAACAACAACAGCAACAACAACAAATGGCCATTGTGTAGAGGCCAAAGGGTTTGATTGTTGTCACTAAACTTTTTAATGCAGTGAAATAGCTATAAGAAGATCCCAAATACCGAATTTCGTTGTTCTATATCAGTTCTGGGGGAAGCTACATGATTTCAAAGATTAACATGCGTGAAGTTTATGCTGTGGCTTACATAAGGACTGCTATCGCAGTCATTAATAGGCAACATATTTTTGACGAAAGTAGATTAATGTCCTTGGTTTATTGGAAGAATACCGAGAAATGAAATATTAAAATTTTTCTCGTATTTTTTATGTGCGTTAATCCCATCAGTTTCAGAGACGTAAACCCATGCAGACACGGGTTACACTAAGTTCAAAGGTGAAAATCGAGCGTGACAACAGTTCTTTGGGAATAAAGCCGACGCGAGGGGCGGTGGTGTGGGTGGGTAGGGGTGCAGCTTTCCCATAAAACATTTCAAGAATCGTCATCAAAACTAGGAGTCTGATGAATAGGGCAAAAACATATTCGAATATCCGCCAAATAAATGGATAAAGGCGAAAATTTTCGACAATAACTACAACACAACAACATCACCGTAGTCGCATTAAAATTACTTTCAAATAACCCTGTATCTTTTTTTTATTTTTAATGCCTACATTATAAGCCATAAAAATATAAAAAAATTGGTTCAATGGTTCTTTCTCTAGTTCAGTCGTTCGTTCAAATCGCCCCAACAAGAACAACAACAATATTGTAACTACATGAAAGTATCATTCGTATACGTTTCTCATTTTTTATCCTTGTTTCGGCCTGACCAAAAAAAAAATATAATACGTTAATCATTAAATACCTAAGTTTTATTTAGTCTATTGGCAATGCAAGGCATAGGTTTCTTTAAAAACAAGTTTAAATAAATCTACTAAGCATGTAAACTTGGAAGGCATACATAACACCAGCACCCGCGCGGGGGGCCCCAAAAAAAATTACTTGCCAACTGCAGTAAGGAATGAAAGTAATCCATCAAGGAGTCTTTCCCTTTCATATATGATATTGAAGTTGATGTCATCTATCAACTGGAAATAAAGTAGTTCAGTAAGCCACCTTCATGCACTTACGTTTCGTCGGAGTGGCATGACCCGGATTCGAACCAGCTACCCAGTTTGCCCCCAGATCACTTGCATAGCACCTTAATCGCTATGGCCACATCCTCCACTGGCATAAAGATAATTCACTGAATCCGTTATTAAGGTCACAACCGTGTATGATTTTCGCTATTGGCTAATTTCCAATTTTCCTTAATATTATTTCCAGCGATTTATGTCTATTTATAACTATCAACTGGTTACCATGGCCTTGGTTATCTTCCCCATTCTTTAGTTAGTTAATGTTTTAGGGAGAACCGCTGTGCGTTTCCATAAACTTAACCCCCACCTCCGTCCCCACCCTTCTCTTGCAAGGGACAAAACAAAACGCATGGATTGTCACTTGGTTGGGAGGGAAGGGGGAAGCGAAGGAAGCGTAGTGCGGAATGGCTGGGATTCGAAAAGCCCACAGGAAAACTTAAAATCAAATTAAAAAATATGTAAAATAACACAATTACAATTATAGTTTATTGTATTCCTTGTAAAGGATATGATGAGGTATACGTGGTATACCTGGGCGAGTCTGGAAGAGGGCATGAAGTTAGGGTCTTGCACATTAATACACCACTCCGTTGCATGGTGTCAACAATGCCATTTCCGGAACCGGCCATCTTTCCAATACATTTCCTGTATTAAAAACCCACTCTGGCAACATCTTTCGCGTCGTTTTTAGCCTTCCAACTAATCTCCCCATGCATGGGATCATTACGTGGCATTAGTTTCAAAACCATTCCTTTTACCTTTGTTGTTGGAGTGTTCTGAGTCTTGGTGGTGTGCCTCCATTATTGAGGCACACATTCAGTAACCCATGTAAGGGAGGGTTGGCTTGATACCAATGCTCTACATTGAGTCACTCAACCCTTTGGTAGTTACTGAACCACACGAACTGGAAAGGGGCTCGTATCCCCGCAACAGTAGATTAGTTTGGGACTAGCTAACACTGCAGCTGTGTTCGTCCTCAACCAACTGACTACTTGGCCTTTTGAGTAACCACTGCTCACAACCATGCATTAAATTAATGCATTCCACCATTCTGTCTATAAGCTTCAAGTCATCTTGTTAAACTTTTCCGTATTTCGGTCATTTTTAATTAGAACGTTTTTTGTTCTGGTAGGTAGCAGCTGATGTAGTTGCCGTTACGTTACCGTGCAAAGAAACATCTTTCGTAGCTCCGGAGATCTGCAGTGATGTCTAGTGCGCAGCCATCTAGACGAAAAATGTCATCTAACAGTTTGCGTCTAGAGGACCGCACACTGGGCCTCAACTGGCACTGTCACAGTCCCCAGATTCTACGACGGATGCTTTCTTACATCTTCTTACTGCATTTCCATTTTGTTGTTGTTGATATAGCGGGTTGCAGGAAATTTAAAGCATTTGGTTGACGAATTTGTAATTAAATATTGTTACGTAGTCATAGCTTTAGGTGACTGCTGCCCAAACCAATGGATGATAACAATTTTGTGAGCTTCTGTTGCTCATGTGAGCGTCCTATACAAGAAAATATAATAGGATTCTTTAAGTTCTTACAGGAAGAAGAAAACTTAACAAGATCCTTAAGAACCTGCAAGATCTGCAGGATCTTGTACAAAATTCTTATACGATCTTGCCAGTGGCGTAACAAAGTGTCTCTGGGCCCATAGGCAAAATTTAAGGTCGGGCCCTCCCCCATTTATTGCTTCCCCCCCCCCCCCTCCAAATCGTTGACCTTTTTGACTGTCTTGGTCAAATGATACACATACTTTACATTGTTTGGTTTACGTTACCCGAACAACCAACAACTTTTCAGCACCCCAAAAAAATTATTTCGTTATGCAAACAAACAATATTTTTTTTTAATTTTATTAAAAAAATCCTGTCTTATGGTATTGCTTAGCCTAATTCATTGTCGAATTATTATAAGCTTTGCGTAGTAGCTACACTATTATACTTGTTACATGGGAACTTGTACTTGCTGATAACATTTTGCACTTTTGACCACTTTTGCACTTTTGCAATTTTGACCATGATATTTACATACCGTAGTTAGTTCATTACTTGAGGCCCTTAAGGTGATACTTTCGGCATGCTTTCCTTAATGCAAAAGGCTCAAAGATTTTGTCAATGTCCGTACTTCGACGCCTGGCGGGCCCCCTGGCGGGCCCCCGAGCTGTAGGGGCCCGTAAGCAATGCTTACCTAGCCTACCTGTTTGTTACGCCACTGGAGCTTGCACCTGATCTTATGCAAGACCCTGTAGGATATTGATGACTATCTTGCAGGATCCTGTAGGATTCTATAGATTTTGCTTTGTACAAGATCCTGTAAGATCTTGGTAGAAGATCTTGCAGGACCCCTGTTAAAAACTTAAAGGATCTTACAATAACTTACAAGCTCTTATATAGGACGGTCACATAGGTATTGCTGCCCAAACCGACAGATGTTACTTCTTGCTCTTCTACTTCCTGCATTTCTACTTCCGTTCCTAGCGTTTTATATTGTAGATTAATTGTTATCCCTTTATTGCTTTTGCTGCCTAGGCTAATGATGCCCTCGTCTATATCGAAGGAAACAGAGCTTTATATAGTTGAGCGCCAGTCGTTAAGGAAATCTCAGAAAAGAACCCTTCTATCCTTTATTAAATATGAACCTAATAGAAAATGTCTCGCTTTACTGTGTTGTATTATATCCCTGTAAATCGGCAAAACTCCTAGCCGAATTCCCACTCTTTCCCTGCATGACTTCAGTTAACTAAATACGGATGCAAACCTATTCACGTTGCCTTTTGGACTTATATGTCAGACTGCTTGAGCGGGGAATCGAACCCAGGACCTCTGAAATCAAAGGCCAAGGCCCTACCGCTAAGCCAGACTGACACGGCCCATTGGCTTTCCGTCCCGTTTAACCCATTATTTCACGCTTCTTGTGTGTTCCTTTCGGCTTTGCTGGTAATCAAGCGCCCCTCCAGCAGCGATTGGAAAAAGTGTAGGCTTACATGTAAATGTGTGCGTGTTAAATGCTGCCTATGGACATTTCCTTTAAAAAAAATTAGGCCGTGTCAGTCTGGCTTAGCGGTAGGGCCTTGGCCTTTGATTTCAGAGGTCCTGGGTTCGATTCCCCGCTCAGGCAGTCTGACATATAAGTACAAAAGGCAACGTAAATAGGTTTGCATCCGTATTTAGTTAACCAATTTCGAGCCCATTGGCTTTCCGTCCCGTTTAATACATGACTTCATGTTGAAGATATTCGCCCAGAGGAACTAAAATTTTATTAATAACCAAAACAGGCAGGTAAATGTTAAGCGGAAGTCTTAAAGTCAAACATTAATGGAGAAGTTGGAAAGAGTTCAACGTCGGTTCACCAAGTACTTGCCTGGGTTCAGGGAAATTGACTACGGTAACCGACTTAGCAAGCTTGGTCTTGAGCTGCTGGAACTACGCCGAAAAAAATGTGATCTTTTTTTGACATATAAGATTCTACATGGGTTGATCTCCATTGATCTTCCGTTTCTTGATCTTGCCCCCAGCAATATTTGTACCAGGGGCCACAACCTGAAGCTTGCGGTACAATCTTCGCATCTCGACTGTCGTCGAAAGCTCTTCTCGCTACGGGTTGTTCCAATCTGCAATGCACTTGGAGCAGAGACAGTGAATGCCCCAACTGAGTCTGGTTTTCTCAGACTACTGGCTTTGGAACAGTTAAATGTTTTTTCTCAAGCGCCCCCTGGCCCCCATTCATTAAACTCTTCCACCAGCAGACCTCCCACCCAACCCCTGTTTTGGGCTCCCTGCCCTTCCACCTTCCCTACACGTAATATGTGGAAAACCAGCATATTATTATAAGTTTTCATAGTCAGGGGTCTAACCATCAAATTTCAGCAGTAAGAGGCTGGTATGCATTCGATCTTAATCCTTGGTGGAGTCACCTTAGGAAGGTGTTTAGAATGAACGTTGCTTTTATGCTCTTGATTATTGTACAAATCTAGAATTCATGTTAAAGAGATACCTAAGGCAAACTTTATGTGCTAGATCATTTATGTCCCTTTTATTCTCTACAGTGTCCGCGGCATATCTTGAGTTCTCCGCAGAATGAACACAGATAATCGATTGTACGTTTTCAGTAGCAGAGTGCCTTGTTGATATCCAAGATGGTTACAAAACCAATGGCGGTCATCGATTAAAGCCACGTCATCCAGGAAGACGTAGCCGCTCACAAAATACTTGCAGGACTCAAGATACACCGCGCACACAATAGGTTTCTGGGACGAGTGCAGCATTTCCGGTGCATTTCCTCGCCAAATGTCTTGTACCAACGCAGCATTTGCTATCAAGACGTCTTGAACGAGCGTAGCATTTACTCTCAGGATATACAGGATGCCGTAGCATTTACTATCAAGAAGTCTCGGACAAACGTCGTATTTTCTATCAAGACACATGGGACGAACGCAGCATTTCCTCTGAAGATGCCTCGGACGACGTACAGCATTTACCATCAAGTTGTCTTGGACGAATAAGGCAAAGGCACCACATTGTGAATGAATGAATTAGAAGCCTGAAATATGCAACATGTACGTAACATTTCGCAACGTTTCGGTTCAGTATACGACCCTTTATCAAGCGTAACTAAAAAAATAATAATTTTAAATATGAAAACTTTTAAGTAAGAACTCGAGTAATTTTTTTTTTGAACACGTACACAGGAAACAAACACAAACAACACCAAACGAAACAGAAAACACCAAAAGGACTTAAGATCGGTTTGAAAATCGGGCAATAGGAAGAACCACAACTACCTGATTAAGCAGGCCATCGATGGATAGGGATATAAACCAACTGGCTTCCCTCCCCTATCCACAGACGGCCTGTTTAGGAAGGTAGCTGTAGGTCTTCCTATTGCCCGGTTTTCAAACCGGTATTAGGTCTTTCTGGTGCTGTGTTTTGTTTGGTGTTGTTTGGGGTTTGTTTCCTGTGTGTGTTAAAAAAAATGATTTGAGTTTCTACTCAAAAATTTTTATATTTTTTTTATTTTAGTTACGCTTGATAACGAGTCGCATGTTGATCCAAAACGTAGCTAAATTTTATATACATGTTGCACCTTCCATCCATTAGACGAATGTAGCATTTACCATCAATTCATCTTTGACGAATGCATCATTTACTCCCAAGATGTCTTGGACAAACCAGAAATTAATGTCGTATACCTGAACTTGGGTTAATTTACACAAATTTAGACAAAGTTTATTTCAACTTCAAAACAACACGGGTAAAATTTACACTATCTAGACAAACTTGGACTCGGTAATCTTGAGTCTTGAAGGTAGCCCTATGGTCCTTGAAAACATTCTGATGCTAAAATAACACAATCGGAACTCATGGAGACACAGAGCGAAATTCACGAAAACGTGGCCGGAACATTTAATTTAACTAGCAGGTCATATCGGACTATACATGTATAGTATAGTATATACTATACTATACTATACTACACTATACTACTACACTATACTATACTACACTATACTATACTACACTATACTATACTATACTACACTATACTATACTACACTATACTACTATACTACACTATACTACACTATACTACACTATACTATACTACACTATACTATACTATACTATACTATACTATACTATACTATACTATATAGTATATAGTATAGTATATACATGTATGTATATTATGTATATACATAACCCTCTGGGAAATTCATGCCTTTACGTTCTTGATGGAGCCAGATGCAGCAAATGGTCTGCCACGGTTCCGCATCCGATCAAACCCAGTTTAACCTGCATTTTCATCTCTCGAAGTTACTGAATTGCAAATGTCCTTCGTTTTCAGTCGGCGGTGCATCTTTAAGTTTCCACATCCTGTACACGATTTATTATTAAAATATTGCAAAATAATACCAAATAGAAATGTTTGTGCGTTTCCTCTGGCAAGTTTGCTATCTTAAAATCGCGCAGCGAACAACATTCTCATTTCCGTCTTTCTCTCTGCAGACCCCTTCGCTTCTCCC
>JAHWFP010234891.1:75342-89633 GCA_023313725.1 Lithobius niger
GTTTCCAAGTTCGCAATTCTGTTCAACCTAAAGAGGGTGCTGAAGATCGCTACGATGCTGTTTACATCGGCGACAACCAGAGGGAGCATGCGCTTCACGATGGTGTGCTGTACGAGGATGAGCTCGCTACACTTTCAAGTTAAGTTGATATCATAGTAGAAAAGCTTTGAGATAAACATTTACGTCTAAATAGGCACCGGAAACAGGGACGACGCCAGAATCACTTTAGTGGGGAGGCGGCAGTGGGGCAGCAATTTTAGCCAGGTGGGGGCGAACCGAAAATTGCTACTTTTGCGGTCCCCCCCCCTCCCCCAAAAAAAGAATAAAAGTAAAAATAACATTATTGCAATTCTTTCTCACGCCAAACGTTCTTGACTGTTTTCTACACCATTGTTTTTTTTATATTTATAAAACCAGCTGAAAAAAAGGTGATTTTACAGCCCTCACAGTAAAACGTAGGCACTATTGATTTGACCTCAAGTCCTTCCTGTCGCTGTGAAAGAAATTAACGTAGTTTTCTTAATACGCAACCAGAATTTTCTTTGTTTATACGTCTGATTTTTGATCTGATGGTGGGGGGGGAGCGGCAGGGGGGGCGGCCAAAAATTAAGGGGGGCGAGCGCCCCCTTAGCCCCCCCCCCTTAGAGTCGTCCATGACCGGAAATAGGTTTGCATCGGTATTAATTTTTTACTGATCGAGCGAATTAGGCCTTCCGTCTTGTTGAAGAAAGGCTAAAGCGCGATCTTAGCAGTAAATGGCCGCTATCACTACAACGTCACACACACACTGTCCTTACTGAAGGAACACATCCGGACTACGTCTGTGACTTCCACAGGGGTCCGTCGCTCGCGCGTGCAGAATGGAGATAGGCTATAATCAATGAACGGGCCGAATCCAGCCAGAAGTAATATCGTAGAACAATCAATTTTTTTAAATCACAGTTATAATCACTGGAACTCACGCTTAACGTCTTCATTGTTAACTTGTTTCACATTTGAAGTCAGTATTTGTACCACTACGTTGTCCAGAGCGATCGGAGAAGCGTTTTAGACTTTGCTATCTCAGTATAACTTCCGGTAATGGTCGGGGCTTTTATCTTGATGCTAAAATGCTTCTCAGATCGCTCTGGACAACGTAGTGGTACAAATAATGATTTAGAACGTGCGACACGTTATCAATAAAGACGTTTAGCGCGAGTTCCAGTGATTATAATAGCGCGTAAGCGTCAAATTCAACAACGCTTTATACAAGTACGGATTGTTCTATGATATGACTTCCGGTTGGGTTCACTCCTGTCATTATACATACATAGCCTGTATCCGTGCGACGTGCGAGCGACGGACGACGGGCCCTTTGGTGACCTCATAATTTCACACATCACCTACTACCGGAGGTAACTTTCTTCCTAAAAAAGGACCATGTTGGATAGGGTGGGTCTTTGTTTTTTTCTTTTTCGAATTTTATAATGCTAGTTCCCTTAAAAGATGAGTTTTGGCACTAAAAATAAAGTGCCAAAATGTGTATTATATGACTCAACATCTTAGGCCTTCCCCATGGAGGCCAAAATTTCAGTTTTTTATTCATTGTAGCGAAAAACGTGCCGTTTCCTATGTTCTTCCAAAATTAATTTTTTTCGAAATTTATAATGACAGCACAATTAAAATTTAGATTTTGGCACGCACAAACTTAAATTTTAATTGGGCTATCATTATCAATTTCGGAAAAAAAAATTTTGGAAGAGCATAGGAACCGGCACGTTTTTCGCTTAAATTAATAAAAAAAAACTGAAATTTTGGTCCCCATGTGAAGGCTTAAGATGTTGAGTCATATAATTCAAATTTTGGTACTTTATTTTTAGTGCCAAACTACATCTTTTAACATGGGAAAGTCTGAATAACATCACTCAACACCTTAGCCCTCCCCCAACGAGGCCTAACTTTTTATGAAGCTACTGATATTATTCTAAACTTGTTTTAAAATGGAAACCAACCCAAATCGGCTTTAATTAACTCCTGCAATACTGGTAGACTTTTTTTTAACACAGATCTTGGCTAAAGTTTGAACAGAACACTGTAGATTACACCGAGTTGGGTAATTGCCTAGCATGTTAGTTACTCGATTTTAAAGTCAATGTCGAATCAAATTGTGGCAATATCTTTCTGGCCAAAATTTTAGCTTCGATGAAGCCATCCCGAGCTGAGGCACCACACAGGCTGGCCGAGGGTTCTGTCACTAACTTCCGAGATTTTCCGGGATTCCGGTTAGCCAGACTCTGGGGACATTCACAGCGTGACACAGCCTGAGAAATATCTCTCAAATAGCACTGATCCATGCTCAGATCTTATGCATCTACTGGAAGAATGTCGGATTTAGCCGCTTTGAATTTAACTATTTATAGTTGATGACAAGATTGCAGATTTTGTTCGATTGGTCCAGAAAATCCACAGGGCCCTGACTGAAGTTTTCCCATCCAAGTTCACCGCGAGGTGATGTAAAGGCAGTTCATGTGACTAAAGTCGACAAACAATCCAATGTACCGGTCGCTGGTTCTAGTGAGCAAATGTAATCTGAAGTGTGAAAACGGCCCAAAGGACTTAGGGCGCGTTTACTCAGCGACTCGCCTTTGCATTCTCGCAGCTAGAACTCAATCGCGATGGCAAAGGGTGTTGTTGCCATGGTAACAAAGCTACCTGGATTAGATAAATCCGACATCGTTTGAGTAAACACTTGCAGTCTTATAATCCGTGCCAATAATATAAAGAATTCCTCATGACGAAACAATTTTCCCAAACGCTTCTGAACTCACGTTTTTGCTGTTTTCGTTGCGAGCCGGCAGACATAACACCGCCGCCATGTTGGAATTTCAGATGATTTCTAGCTTCTAGCTGCGAGAATGTAAAAGCGAGTAGTTGCGTAAACCCGGCCTTATAGATTAGTCTTAGTTCCTCAAAATACTTGGACGACGAGGACGGGGACATGTAAAAAAATTTCCAAAATGTAATCCAAGCGAAAGCTTACTTCCCCAACTCTGAAAGTATTCTTGTTGCGATGCTCTGTGATGACCGGAACCACGTTTACCACCAGCTCGCTGTATACGTTTGCAGTGTTGGGAGAACTCCAAAGAAAAGAACATCAGGTTTTTTCAATTCCCCCACTGAATTTCCAGCGTAAGGATTACATCGACATGATAAACTATGGTAGGAATGCACTTTCACTGAATCTCCACTTACTGCCATCAGTTTGGCAAATCATGAACTACAGAGACTGATAAAAGATGAAGAATCACGGTGCAACTTTTTCCTTCAATAATCTGCCTTGTCACTCCAGGTGGTTGAAAGAACTGTGAAGTTAGTGACAGAAATCCCGGCCAGCATATGTAGTGCCTCAGCTCAGGATGGCTTCATCAAAGTTAGGATTTTGAACAGAAAATACTGCCACAATTTGAGTCGAAGTAGACTTCAAATTCGATTAACTGGCATGGTATTACCCAACTCGGTGTAATCTACTGTGTTCTCTTCACACTTTATCCAAGATCAGTGCAAATTTAAAAACAAAGGTCCATCAGTATTAAAGCCGATTTTAGTTGGTTTCTATTTTTAAACAAGTTTAAAACAACATCAGCGGCTAGCATGTTTTTCGTAAATTAATGATAAAAAAAAATCAAGTTTGACCACTTTGGGGAGGCCTAAGATGTTGAGTCATATTATTCAGACTTGACCACGTTATTGTGCATGCCAAAACCTAAATTTTTAATTGGGCTAGCATTATAAATTTCGGAAAAAAAAAATTAATTTTGGAAAAGTATAGGAACCGGTACGTTTTTCGCTAAAATTAATACAAAACAAAAATTTCCCCCCCCCCCCCCCCCCATGGAGAGAGGCCTAAGATGTTGAGTCATATAATTCAAATTTTGGCACTTTATTTTTAGTGCCAAAACACAACTTTTAAGGGGGCTAGCATTATAAAATTCGAAAAAGAAGAAAAAAACCGACCCACCCTAATGATGGCCCTTGTCTAAATACACGTCCGTTCTTCTTTGGCTGCCACCGGAATTCTCTGCCCTAGTTCTTAATTAGATTACATTCGATTTCACTGTTTTCGACGTGGTTTTGTCAAACAATTTCTGGTTTCGAGTTGCGCTAGCCAGTGATGACCCCCCTCCCTCCCCCCACCACCACCAGTGAGGGTGCTGAAGATCGCTACATGGCGCTTTTAAACTGACGGCCACCAGAGGGAGCGCGCTTGCCAACGGCGTGTTGTGCGTGTGTATGAGGGTGTGTGCTTGCTGGCTTTGGGCACAGGGAGTTGTTCGGTCGCTTTCCGCGAGGCGGCATTGGTGGCGCGCAAGCGGGCGGCAGTCTTTGGTTTTGACTTTGGTCGGAGCTCCGGCAGCCGGAGCCAGCATCCTGCTCGCTCTCTTTCTCTGTTTCTCGCTTTCTCGCTCTATCTTAGGGTTTCATTGACAGGCGGAGGCTTCAGGTACGCTTTCTATTTGCATCTCATTGACTAGCCCGGTGGCGTTCCGGAGAGCACGTGTCTGCGCCGTCGCTCGCTGCGCCGATAGCGAACTGATTGCGCCGTAGTTTGGTGCCAAAACATCTGCTCACGATCGGGGCACAACAAAAGAATTGAGATTCTCCCTCAGCCCCGCGTGCTACGTTTGTGAGTGAGTGTGTGCGTGTGTGTGTGTTTGTATGCGGTGGGAAATAGATCGACCTCTGGGATCAGTTAGTTGATGACGAAGCCGAATTTCAAGGACAAGAGGCCGAACGCGATGACAAGGCCGGTTGCCGGCCCGGATTGTTGTTGTTTTTTCGCTTGTCGTCGCTGTTCGCTGCTGTTGATTTCGAACCTATGACGGTAATGAATTAGTGACATCGTTGTCTGAAACGACCACGTGGATTGGGTTTTCGTTCCCCCGATACGTCACCGGTGGCAGCCGCCGCGTGTAACCCGAGAAAAAGGCCTACAGGCAGAGAGGGACTGCTGAAGTTGGAAGACGCTTCAAAACGACCCCCTTCAGGTAAGCTTTCCCGCACGACTTCGCCGTTGAATGTAAACACGCTGAAATGGATGTCTGTCTTTAGTTATAATACAGTTGTTGCTTTTTTGACGCGCAAAATTCATTGTAAAAGCTGTAGTCTTTAATAAAGCGAAAACTCACCCAAAATTAATTTTTATTTTGTACAGTCTTCGTTTTATTTAACTCTAGATTTGTTTTTGTAGTAAATTTTGTGTGTCAAGCCAAGCGGTGACTGAATTGAGTCTTATTTTGTGTGACGTGGTCCTCGTTTCATTTATTATTAGAATTGTTTTGTAGTTAAGTTTTGTGCGTCGAGCAAAGCAATGGCCGAATTTCTTTTTATTTTGCGTGACATGGGCTTCGTTTTATTTCATACCAGGATTTTTGCAAATAAGTTTTGTGCGTCAGGCAAACCAATGAGCGTATTTCTTTTTATTCTGTGTGATATGGTATTAGTTTTATTTAATATATAGGATTTTTTGCAGTAAGTTTTGTGTGTCAAGCAAAGCAATGATAGAATTGCTTTTTATTTTGTGTGACATCGTATTCGTTTCATTTAATACTAGGATATTTTGTAGTAAGTTTTGTGTGTCAAGCAAAGCAGTGACCGAATTGTGTGACATGGTTTTCGTTTTATTAATCCTAGGGTTTTCTGGTAGTAAATTTTGTATATCAAGTAAAGTAATGACTGAATTCCTTCTATTTTGTGTGACGTGGTCTTCGTTTTATTTAACACTAGGTTTTATTTAGGTAGTAAATTTCGTGTATTAAGCAAAGCAATGACCGAATTGCTTCTGATTTTGTGTGACATGGTATTCGTTTTATTAATCCTAGAGAAAACCTTTAACATTACAAGGAAGAAATAACATTTCTTCATTCTTCCTGCATACCAACTAATTTGTAAATGCTGGTGTCTATCCTGTCTCCCCAAAAGAACAACCGTTTAACATTACAACAAGAAATTAAATTTGTTCCATTTTCGTACCTTTCAACTAATTTGTAAATGCTGCTTTCTAACTTATCTTCCTGAAGGGGAAACGTTTAACATTACAAGGAAGAACTAAATTGTGTTCAAATTTCCTACATACCAACTAATTTGCAAATGCTGGTTTCAATCCTGTCTTCTCAAAAGAGAAATTCCAAGAAAGAACTAAAATTTGTTCAATTTACCGACATACTTGTTAATTTGTAATTGTCGTTTGCAAACGTATCTTCTTGAAAGTGAAAACTTTTAGTATTGGAAGGAAAAAATAAGATTAGTTCAACTTTCCAACATACCAACTAATCTGTAAATGTTGCTTTCTACACCTAAAGAGAAAATGTTTAACATTGCAAGAAAGAACTAAAATTTGTCCCGATTTTCCCACATACCAACTAAATTGTAAATGCTGGTTTCTATTCTGTCTTCCCAAAGGAGAAAATGTTTAACACTACAAGGAAGAACGAAAATTTGTTCGATTTTCCCACATATCAACTAAATTGTAAATGCTGGTTTCTACACTGTAAAAAACTTACCGTCTTAAAATTCGGAAGATGCATCTGAAATTCAGTTGTTTGGTTGATGAGCCTCCTAAAAATCGTAAAACCATCTTAATTTAAGATGCAATGGATCTGTGCTTTGAAGATTTAAGACACCACCAGTGTACGATAAGTCCTAATTTCAGACGTGTTTCATTTAAGATGCTATTAAACGTAAGATGCATCTTATTATCAGATGGAAGACACGCGAAATAAATATTTTAAGATGTTTAGCTGTTTAAGACGCCATAGTTTTCAGTTGCCAAATTCATGCAGTGTATAAGATGGCAGCATTTTCAGATGTCCACGCAGTTAGACGGTTTATTTTTTAGTTGGAAAAGAGAGAAAATTGGAAAATTGTAAGATGGCAATTTATTTTAAGTGGGGTAACCGGTAAAGACGGCAACATTTTAAGATGTCAACCTATTTTAAGCTACAAAACGGGAAAGTTGCTAATATTTTAAGATGGTTATTTTTTTTTAAGTTGTGAAACTAGCAAAGATGCCACAGTTTTAAGACGGCACAAAGCATTAAATCGGAAACGAAGTGAAGTTGCTAACATTTTAAGGCGGCAGTTTACTGAGTTGGAAAATAAATGATGGTATTGTTTTAGATGGATAAAATATTTTTGGTCAACACAACGCACAATATTATTTGGAGTTCATGAAATATTTCAATTAAAACTCCGTTAAAATACGAACAGGAATTTCAAAAAAACCTATTTTTATGTCTACTTTTTTCAATACTTATTCTGAAAATAGCACACAGTGAAGGCACGCAAAGAACAACGCATTAAATATGCATTATTACTTACACATTATTATAATAAATACATAGCTTTAACAAAAAAAAAAATACCCGTCTCCTTACCTCTTCTCCACCCCCTATACCAACCTCAACCCTCTGGTTTTATTTTCATACAGATGATGTTGAAAAGAATATCTTCAACGTTATTGTACAGAATGCCTAGGCCGCCAGATTTGAACAGCTAATATTATAAACAAATAAAAATAAGATGGTTGAGTTTAATAGACGCCATCGTAATGAGATGTCAGCATTATAAGATGCCAGATATTTAAGATGCCTACCAAAGCATCTGCCTTTAAGTTGCCAAACTGCTAAGATGGCGAAAACATCTTAAAAGCAAATGGCAAAACGCAATGAAACGTCACTGCTAATTTTTCTACTTCTAGTGAAAACAATTATTGTGCTAATCCTAAGTGAACTGTATAGTCACGTTCTTAAAAAATCAAATGGTCTTATTCTTTCGACAGCCTATGACTAACCTAAACGAATGCTAAGACATCTACACAATTAACGAAAGAAGCAAACGATTCTGACTTCCATAACGATTGTAGACGCTGCGTTAGGCCGGGATGGCTAAATAACATGCTTTCACATTCATTTTGAACGAATCCTTAACACGATGTTGACCTTCATTGGTCGTCAGTCAAGTTTTAAGGACTAAGCCGTCTTCTGATTGAGACGACGTATAGACAAGGTGCGGTGCAGCAAAGACATCTAGGCTGTCAGATTTGAATAACAATTATTACTATAAACAAATGAAAATAAGATAAGTTGAGTTTATAGACGTCATCGTAATGAGATGTCTGCATTATAAGATACCAGATATGTAAGATGCCTACTAAAGCATCTGCCTTTAAGATGCCAAACTGCTAAGATGTAGTAAACATCTTAAAAACAGATGCACAATTTTAAGATTAGGAGTTTCCCAGAGGGTCGACAAACCCATCCGTGGGGATAAAATACTTGACCTGATTTTTACTGACGATGATCGCCTTCTTTACGACTTAAAAGTAGGAGCTCACTTTGGTAATAGCGAGTATTGCATTGTGTCGTTCAAATTAAACCTCATTACAGAGTGAGGGGTTTGCACCCAGCAAGCAGGTGGTTGGTAGTGAACCTGCCAGTAAGATTGACTTTCAGGTACTTAAATCTACATTGGGAGGCATAAATTGGGATGACCTAATTTTTTCGGTGCACCCTAAAATACAGGACGCATGGAGTTGTTTTTCAGATACCCTAAATGGTCACGTCAATTGTTGTAGGATTCCCTTCCGAAAATTTGACCCAGGTCTTAAAAATAGACAGCCTAAGTTTCTTACTAAAATGAAAAACAACAAACTTAAACTTTGGAAATTATACAAATTAAACCGTGACAATTTGTCACTTTCAACGTATAATTTAGCTAGGAAACAATACTCCGACTCTGTTGAAGCATGGCATGCTAAGAAAGAGGAGAAGGTAATTAAGGGAGGTAACATAGCAAATCTCTTCAAGTTCTACCGTCAAAAAACTAGGTCATCTCGTCCATTGCCACCATTTGAAACGCCAAGTGGAATCGTGGTGGATAACCTCTTGAAGGCAGAAGTTTTAAGTTCCATTTTCGCATCGAACTTTATTACGGACGATGGAAACCAAAATCTTCCCGTGCCGCAAAATTTGATCTCTAGACAGTTTTGCAGCCATGTAAGATTCGACAAGATTGATGTTCTTTCTGCCTTGCAAAAACTGAAGCAGAGTTGGTCCTGTGGACCAGATGGGTTTTCAGCCTTTTTGCTTAAACAAATATCTGCCGAAATCAGTTACCCACTCTCCAGACTTTTTACCATGTCCTTTGAGCAGGGGGAACTACCAGAAATCTGGAAAAGCACCTTCGTTGTGCCGATTTTTAAGAAGGGGTCGCCATCGGATCCACATAATGATAGACGAATCGCACTAACGTGCGTCACTTGTAAGGTTATGGAATCCATCATTACAGATTCACTCATGCTTTATCTAGAAGAGTCTCAGATTTTGCGACCTGACCAATTTGGGTTTTGCTCAAATAGATCAGCGTCCCATCAATTGCTCTGCGTTCTTGATAGGTGGACAAACGCATTGGATGTTGGAGCACAGTGCGATGTGTATTTTGATTTCAAGAAAGCATTTGAATCGGTAATTCACCGAAAATTACTTTCGAAGTTGACGGGTTGTGGGGTAACTGGTCCCCTGTTTGACTGGCTCACTGCCTTTTTGAGTAACCGTTCTCAACAAGTCAGCATTGAGCATACACTTTCCTCCAAAATTGGTGTACCATGTGGGTACCCCAGGCTTCAGTGCTTGGTCCCCTTCTGTTTTTAACATACATAAATGATCTTACCGTGACCTCGTCCTCAGCTTATGGGGTAAAATTTGCTGACGACATTAAAATTGGGACGGATGTGTTGGTTGCAGAACCATCGCCCGTACTTGGGGAGGAGATTGAAAATGTCTTATCATGGTCCGATATTTGGCAGTTGCCTCTTTCAAACTCAAAATACCAACTTTTTCATGTTGGCCCAGATCCCCCAGGCTACAGCTATCTGCTTGGGAGAGATACTCTTCCAGCTGTCGAGAAAATTCAGGGTCTCGGTATCTGGTTTACATCATATTTAAAGGCATCGACACATTGTCTGAAGGTCAGTGCCATGGCTTTTCGTCGTTTGGCAGTGGTTAACCGTTGTTTCACTTCGGGAAACTTGTTAACAAAAGTTTGGGCATTCAAAATTTTTGTTCGCCCAATCCTTGAATACGCAACACCAGTTTGGTCACCATTTTTAGCTAAGGACATCGACTTAATCGAGTCTGTACAGAGAAAATTTACAAAGCGCCTTCCTGGACTTCGTGAGGTAAATCACCTGGATCGGCATGCTTTGGCCAGCCTGGAGCTATTGGAGTTGCGTCGACTGAGATACGATCTCATTTTAACGTATAAGATTTTACACAACCTTATTTCAGTGGACTTACCTTTTTTCGATCTTGCCCCGAGTATTCATTATACTAGGGGTCACCCATGGAAATTGGCGGCGCAGGGGTCACGGCTTGAATGAAGGAAAAACTTTTTTGCGGTCAGGGTGGTACCAATTTGGAATTCTCTTCGTTCCAGGACGGTTGGTATGAAAACGGAGGAAGGCTTCCGCATGGAGCTGCTCTCTGAAAACCTTACATCATTTATCAAGAGGCTTTGCTAGTAGACAACCCCCATCACGCATTGCGGTACGGTATTGCGCCTCACAACCATTCCAGCTCTATCCACTAATATCCGCCAAAATTTTCAATTGCGGTATTTTTGTTTTAACTTCTGTGTACTTTGGTTGCTTTTAATTAGGACTCGTGTTAGTGGGTCACTCCCCTTCCAGTGCCTTATCACTATTGTGGTAAAATTATTATTATTATTATTATTATTATTATTATTAAGATGCCAAAGCATCTTACTTTGAGACGTCAATACCGTCTTACTGTAAGATGCCAACAACGTCTTAAAAACGGATGCAAATGTTACATCTTAGTTTAAGATGCTTATTTTTTGCAGTGTATTCTGTCTTCCCATAAAAGAGAAAATGTTTAACACTACAAGGAAGAACGAAAGTTTGTTCGATTTTCCCACACATCAACTAAATTGTAAATGCTGGTTTCTATCCTGTCTTCCCAAAAGAGAAAACGTTTAACATTACAAGGAAAAACTAAATTTGTTAGATTTTCCTATACATACCATCTAATTTATGAAAGGTGCTGGTTCCTAACTTAACTTCTTAAAACAGAAAACCTTATAATGTAAGGAAGACATAAAATTTTATTAATTTTCATACATGCCAATTAATTTGTTAATGTTGGTTTCTAACTTATCTTCCCCAAAGAGAAATCCATTGAAAACACAAGGGGAAAAAACAACTTATTTAGTAAGTTCCATAACTATACGAATTACCTGCTTGGAATCGTTGGAGGTGAGAAGGTTAGAGAAATGGCTTTTCTATCTCCTTCTCCTTTCTCAGGAAATTTATAGAGATAACCCACTCTTCTTATCTACCACGAAGAACGATGGACTTAACTCGAGAAGATCATTTGAAATAAGTAGCAAACATTAGTCAGAAAGATTGCGTAAAATAAAAAAGATAGTAATTACATTTTTTTTTTGCAACCAGGATTGTTAAAGTGTGAAATTGTCTAGCCGACCGCCGTGAATCCCGTGATGTTCTCATCCTTATAGACGTCCTTCAAAAGACAGTTGATGGAAGTAAATTTAGAAAGGGTTCTTGCTCGAAGCTTTGACAAACTGTAACCACGAGTTCAGTGAGTTTGCCCTTTTTGAGGAATTATGTGTGGTTACGTTCTCTGGAAAACGTTGTTATTGGATACCACGTTTCGTCGGCACACCTGTAAATATTACTGTTAATTTATTGTTTGTTTTTTTTTTTCTGTTTTTTTTTCCCGTTTTTTTTTTTTAATTACAAGAGCGTGCATAAATGACTAGAAATCTTGCAGGCTGTTTCCTTACGACGAATAAATATAATACTTTAAAATCTAGACATATGCTAGTGTGTCGCGCCAAGTTAGGCAACAAACATCACATCAATTCAATTGTCAAGGAAGGTCAAGAGATGGAAACGGAATAGCCTGTGTCTATAGGTACCAAATAAAAAAAAAATATTAAAAAATGGCAAACAAGAGTTGCAGAGTTTATGCTTCGACGGAATTCTTTCACTATTCAGGATTCCAAATTTATAATGGCGAAAGTTAGATCGATATTTCGAAAAAACATAATTTCGTGGTTTATTATTAGTCGATTCATGGCAAATTCGAGGTCTGATGAACTTTGCGGGCCATCTAGCGAAGTCACAAACTTCGTAAAAAAATAAAAAGGACAACTATAAGGCATTTCCTGTTTGTTTTTTTTAAATTAGTCTTTAAGCAGTTCATCAGTGTCAAAATTAAAGGGAGTTCAGAGGACTCAATGCACCAGAGTCCAGAACGCAAGGGCCCCAAACAGGCGCAGGGAGGAAAATTTCAACATTAAACAAAGAAAAAAAAAAAAAATAAACTTCCCCACCAAAGTTCGTCCCAAAGCTGTTATATCGTGGGGCGGGGGAAAGGGGGAACCACCTTCACCTCAAACTCGTTTGGTTGGAGCACCCAAAAGTTTGCAAGTAATGTTGGAAAATGCTAATTGAGCTTCCGTGTTTCATTGACATGTGTTCCCGTGTTTCATTGCTGAAAATTGAGCATATACCAGGCACCCACCCCTTACACCTTTCAGCTGATATTTCAGGCCCTTGAATGCCAATCCCCCCCCCCCCCCAAAAAAAATAATAATAATTGCTGACTGCGCCATTGTGTCACACGGACGTTTGTCAGAGAAATTCTTTTTGCTGATAACACGGCCCTACTTGCTAATGACAGCAACATTACCAATACAACTGAAAAAGCTGAACAAGATCTAAGGGCACCCACGCACTGAGCGGCCAGGTTGTGGCAGCCAAAAAAACACAGCGACGTGCCGCGCGGCCACGTCCGTTTTTCATTGAAAATTCCCGATCACATGGTAAAACCACGGTATGAACACGAAGTAAGTATGGTCGCCCTGTGGCCGCATGCACGCCACCCGGAATTCCCGTGACCGCAGCGGCCAAATTCGCCGTTGATACATGTACCGTAAGCATTCTCGTTGGCCGCTGCCACCTGGCCCAGAGATTAAAGAACTATCCCGCTTACAGATACGACACTGGCGCTCTACGGGGTACCTTGTTTTCTTTTCTGCTGAGTCATACTTCGCGATCGCCCGCGAAGACGCGGTATAATTAGAACTAAAGGTAGCGACAGACCACCTTTGGAGCCGCGCTACGCATGTTTACCACCTAAACATACGCGCGCAGCATATAGTTCTGCGCGGACGACTTGCGCAGTAGCAACAAGTTTCGGTTTCACTTTCAGTAGTGTTCAAACATGGCGACCGCATGTTCGTAAAGGCAAGCCCTTGACCAGTGGAGAAAAGCAAATAGTGTTGAATGTTTACAGCATGACCCGCCGTCAAAACCCAGTTATGTTAGTAGAAGATGTTGTAGCCAAGACTGCAAAGCTAACAGGTGTTAAGTCAAGCAGCATTTTCAGCATCAAGAAAGAATTTCAGCAGAGGGAAGGAAAACTGAGCACTCCCGGAAAGACCCATCCAATAGCCAAAGGCCAGCGTACACGTCTGCTTCGTCGCGATGAGTTTACTTTGTGTGCCATACAGAGGAAAGTTCACTCCTTCTTTCGTAACAACGAAATTTCCACTGCTAAAAAGGTGTGTGACGCCATCAATGACGACGACTCATTACCGAACTTCACGCTGCGGACAATGCAACGCATCATGTGCGATCTTGGATTCCGTTATGCAAAACGCGGCCGGAATTCCCTCCTGCTTGAGAGAGACGACATTGTGTTACGGCGGCGACGTTACCTACGCCAAATTAAGTCATACATGCAGCAGAAAAAGCCAATTTATTACGTAGATGAAACGTGGCTTAATGCAGGCCACACAAAATCAAAGGTGTGGCAAGACAAAACAGTGAAATGCCGACGCGATGCTTTTTTGAACGGCCTTACGACTGGATTAAAACAACCGACCGGGAAAGGCGGCCGCCTTATTGTTTTACACGCGGGCAACGAAGAACTCTTCGTCAACGGAGCGGAATTGGTGTTTGCTAAAAAAGGTACTGGCGACAGCAGTGAATCCTTCGACGATGGAGTCATTAGCGGAATAGATGAGCTGTAAACATTCAAATACTATTTGCTTCTTCTGTACTTAAGAACGGCCCTTTTCAGGGCCATCAAATCCAGAAAAGAAAATCTGACATGCTCCTGCTTATCGTTTTTACCCTATTTTATGAATAAAAGTTTTTCCTTTTTTTTTTATCTGCATGCTTGAAAGTACCAGACGGTTTGGGGGGG
>JAHWFP010234891.1:90033-105635 GCA_023313725.1 Lithobius niger
GGGGAGGAAATTTTATTGAATGAATCAGAAAGCATCTGAAAACACCCTGAAATTAGATTTTTAATCATCTTCTTACCTTTTTTTTCCTTAAATTTTATAAATAAAAGTTTATTTTATTATCTTATAAGGGTGGCAGGTATAAAAGTGCCAAAGGTTTCAAACGGGGAGGGGAGGGGGCTGATATTTTTTTCTTGCTACCTATTAACGGAACATTTTCCAACGAAATATAGCCTAAGTTGAAGTTTAATCAAACATCAGCGAACACCCGAAGAAGACAATTTTTCATTCTCTTCCTCTTTTTTATGGCCCTAAATTGTATTAATGAAAGTTAATTTTTACATTTCTTAAGGGTGGCAGGTTATTGAATACATAAAAATGATGTTGAGATTTAAATATTTTAAAAATCAATAAATTACGATTTAAAAAATAAAATAATTCCAGGTCTACTGAATAATATGAAGCTATGTCTTAAGCAACCAGCAAATGCAGTAAAGCAGGGAAGCCTCACGCAGCCCCTGCGCATGAATACAGAAACGTAACGAAGATCGGGCTCCAAGGTTGGTCAGTCGTTACCTTTACTATCGCAGAAAATACGCACGTATGCGCTGTGGTTTTCATAACGCGACCGTAGCGGAAGTAGGTTTAGATCGTTTTTGCGTTTCAGTTTCGCTATCTACTAGTGACATCTGGTGAATAAAATGTGAGAACATGAGTCGTCGCGCCGACGCGTTGCTGAAACGAGGCCCCATTTTTGAAGCGCTGGCTGAGTTACGAGTGTCGTATCTGTGAGAGGGAGAGTTCTTTAATCTGTGACCTGGCCGTGCGGCTTGGCCGCCGTGTGCGCGGAAGCCCACACGTTACGAAAGGTGATTTTGTACATTTCTCTCTTAAAACGGAGTGTGCTGTCAGTTAACAGCTAATCAACAGCAATTAACATCAGCTGGGAGTTTCTCTGGATAGAATGCTTAACTGGATGAGCCAAATTAATTCCGTTATACTTGCCTTCGTGTTCTTCTGTGCAAATTTATTACATGAGAAAACTAGTTCCACGCCAGTACCATTGATACTGTTATCAAGCTTCAGAACCGAATTGTTGCATATGATGTTAAAAATGCAACATGACCTCAGCTTTCCGCTTTATCAACAGTTAAGGCACTCTGCCAACTCGCCATCTGTGCGTCTATTGAACCCTTAACATTTGTAAAAACGGTGCTCAATCATATTTCTAGTCGTCTTGTGACTCCACAAGTGCAGTGACTGTGTGCGTAGTAAATTATTTAATTCATTGCCGACCAGAATGAAACTTACTATTGGGCTGAAATGGCTCTATAAACATTTGTTTAAATGGTTATTAGATTCAAGTCCTATGACCTTATAGTGTCCGCGGCCTATCTTGAGTTCGCCCCAGAACGAATACAGATAATCGATTGTATGTTTTCGATAGCAGAGCACCTTGTTGATATCCTAGATGGTTATAAAAACAATGGCGGCCGTATATGAAAGCTGCTCCCTCCAGGAAGATGTAGCCGCTAATAAAATATCTGCAGGACTCAAGATACGCTGCGCGCACAATAGCAATGCTGTTTAGCATTATGAGTTAACATTGACAACTATTCGAATTTGGTGTGTAGTTTTCTAGTTGACTACTCGTACATTTTCCCTCCCCCAACCCCCACCTTTTTTTCCTATTTATTTGTTCTTAAAAGCACATAAATCCTACCAGTACGTCGTGCGATTCGTTGAAAATAGCGTTTGCAACATTTACATAGGTTAGGGTTAATGTCGCAAAATCATCTCGCACGAAAGAAAAAAAAAACAAGAAAATTACTTTTACATGCTTTTGAACTAATGTCGCAAAACTGAGTCATACAGGAAAGCCTACATGAATGATGTACCTTTAAAGTGTTTGATTTTGGAAATCCTGTTTTCCACATTAATTATTGTTTTTTTTTTATTCCTACTTTATGAAAATGCTTTGTTTTTTTCTATGACCCTTACCCACATGCGATCATCTGCTCTTGTGGCGTGAGGTTCGTCTTTGCCAATGGTTTCCTGGTAAACTGTACAGAAACTGAAGTAAACTGGACTCATTTATCTTTTATCAACTCAACTCAAATAACATTTGAAGTTGTTTGAAGCTCGCAGACGGAAAGAAAGAGGATATGCCGTTTACAGTAATACTTTTACAAAACTCGGCGTAACGGCCAATGTTTGTTTATTTTCAAAGGCAAAAACGGCTGAACTGAAAGGCTGTATAGTATATAAAATCATTTGTGGAAATCATTGCATGAATTTATCGAATATACCTACGAAATAGCTGCAGTGCAAACAGACAAACAAACAGACAGTCCAACGAAACTAAATAGGAGGTATGGGTTCAGTAACCGAAACCGAAGCCGTTCCGATTTTGTGTCGGTTTTTCGTATGGTGTTCGAAAAATCAAAGACTGATTTGTTGTTTTAAATTTTTAAATAATTATCATTTTCTACGCATAAATAACACCAAAGCTTCTATAGCCATAAAAACGAAAATATTAGAGGAAAATGGTGCCTCAGCCATGCTTATGGTCAATGATGCTGAAAGCTAGTTTACTAGAATTACTAGTTGCAAGCTAGTAATACTACAGTTAAAAAAAAAAAAAATAGAAAAAACGGGTGGGGGAGCAGGGTGGCAAAAAACCGATACCGAAACCGCGGTTTTTTGGGGCATGTAAAACGGAATCCAGAACCGAAGTCAAAAAACACAACCGACCCATCCTTGCTACATACCAAATCGTCGCCTTAAATCGTAAGGTCCCGAATTAAGTCGACGATTTGGGTATGGGTTTGTCTGACTGCTTGTCTGTTCTGTGTGTCTGCCTGTTTGTTTATTCTGTTTGTCTACATGTCTGTCTGTTCTGTTTGTCTGCCTGTTTGTCTACCTGTTTGTCTAATCTCTTTGTCTACATGTCTGTCTGTCCCGTTTGTCTATTGTGTTTATCTACATGTTTGTCTGCCTGTTTGTCTAATCTGTTTTGGCTACATGTCTGTCTGTTCTCTTTGTCTATGCTGTTTGTCTACGTGTCTGTCTGTTCTGTTTGTCTGCCTCTTTGTTTATGCTGTTTGTCTACATATCTGTCTGTCTGTTCTGTTTGTCTGCTTGTCTGCCTGCCTGTCTGCGCTGCCGTTATGGCCAAACGCATCAATGTATATTCGAATGAAATTCTGCTTCGCTGGGGAAAAAGAGATCAGAGCAGAGAGGTACAAAATAAAAATGCGCAAAAAAAAAAAGGATATTCTTGTACCTCCACAATTTTTCTAGTTAATTCCTTACTCTTTGTTTCCCTTTTCTTTTTCTCTCCTGTGCTCTTCATTTATTTGCCTTTTCCTTTCACTGAATCCCCGTAATTTAATTTATTTGTCAAATCTTTGATGTTCAGGGTTTAACTTCATTGTCCTTATTTAATTCTGCATATTAAGCACATAAAAATGTCTGACAATTTTTTCCCTCTCGAAATTAATTGAAAGAAACTTATGTTTTCTCTACGTTTCTCTCGTGTTTCGTGTTTCATCATTTTTCATAAACTTTTTGTCGCTCTATTTTCAATATATTTTTCCGGTTTGGGTTCGGTTCCTTTAAATAAAAGCAGCAACAACATGTTTTCGTCATTTTTTTCCCCCTTTGTTACAAATCTTTGTCGGCATCTTTTTCTAGCAGGTGATCTCGATGCAGTAACAAATGAGAAAACCTGGTTTTTTGTTTGGTTTGGCTTCTCCTCCATTTTGATTTCCGCTATCGGCAAAAACATCTTCCGGTTCGAGAAAACGAAAACGATTGAAGACCTCGTGTTCTTATTTGTCTTCTAACTAATTTAATGCTCGTTTATTTCTGTTGTCGGCGGATGCTGACGTCAACTGTTACCGTACGAAACTACAATAGAGCAGTGACAAGTGACGTCATATGAGCTACGATATAGCATCTGGAGGGCATAGCTACAAGGTGCACTAGATTAAAATGTAAGGGAAAACAACGGCACTTCTCGTCACGACAGTGCTTTGTGAGCGGATTTCTTAGGCTTAAAAAAGTTGTTTTCTCCAACAACAAAAATTGCGCGTTATAGGCTTAAGAAATCCAGGCTAACAGCATTGACTTCAGTAAGACGACCTTCTTTTCCCCGTCCAGTGCCCCTTGCAGCTAACCCAGTTACTGGCTCCACCATAGAGTTATATACAATAATACTACGATATGTCACTGCTCTATAGAAAAACCTAGTAAGAATCAAAGTGATATATTTTGTCAAGTCTGAGACGTGATCGAGGATCTAGAAGTGCGCTAGTGCTTTTCTTAATAAGTTATTGTCTTTCAGTGGCGTCTTGAGGTTGAACTGGAGTGTGCAATCAAGGCATGACGTATTCACATTAGTCCTGGTGTGCGAAGATAGTGCAGATCACGAGGATATGATCCACATCACTAGGGATTACTGAATACATAACAGAAGTCATGCTTTTATTGTTGGGGGAGAAGATTTTCATCACAAAAGATGTCTATGAACATATTGCAAACAAAAACGTCAAGTGTGCCTAGGGGTGGAGCGATAATCGATAACTCGATAATATCGCGATAAAAAAATTCGTCGATTATCGTATCGCGCTTTTGCTAATTTATCGAATTATCGTGCAAACCTCGATGCTTAAATTGTCATATCTCGGAAACCGTAATACCTAGAAACAAGCGGTTTGCGGCATTGTGCGTGGAATTACAAGTGCTCTTCAATCAATTGTACAATACTATTGCTAACTACTTTTAACTTATTAGAGAGTTATACCACGCGCCATGGCTGTTTGCTGTGACGTGCATATCACGTGACTGGGCTAGTCCAATCAGACGGCCAAGCAGCCGTTGTTTCCGTTCGTCATTGGCTAACTCATGATGACGTCATGGCAAACAGCCATTGCGCATGGTTTAGTTTAATGCAAACAATATTTAAGCTTTAAGTATAGCTGCTAAATTGTTTCTACATGGTGAGTAATGGACAATAAAAGTGCATTTTCATGTCTACTGGCCAAACGGCAAGAGCCACACAATTCACATAGGCTGCACTGTATGCTTCGGCCAAGGTTTTTTTTAATTAACAAAATTAAAATGGTTGTTCCAGCCTCAAAATTTGTTTTATCGAGATATTATCGATTATCGCGATAATTTATAATGTTTTATCGGGATACAATTTTTTTTTTTATCGTGCCACCCCTAAGTGAGCCATAAAAAAAGGGGGTTATCTGATTGAAGGTTAACTTTACTGAAACTAGAACAATCCTACGATAATGTTTAATCCTAAACGACTACAGGCGGATGCATGTCACCCGCTGAATAAAAATCGCGTCGCACGAATAATAATAATAATAATTATTATTATTATTATTATTATTGTCTTGTATTCTTATTTGTTAGCTGTAGGGCCTGCGGGCTTGTAGTTTATTTCGAAATAAACACATAAACATGAACATTTACGACACAATAATTGATGCGGAAGAAACGAAGGAAAGAAACATAACGAAAGAAAAGAAAATGCACCTCAGGCGTCCAAACATGGGTGAAGGCACCAATTTCATACTCGAGATCCGATGCCTAGTCCAATTTAAGGAAATTTGAGACTGTTAACCAGTATCCCAGTAAGAAATGTTAAGAGGAAAAGAATAAAAAGAATGAAGTATCGCGATGTACTGTGAGTATTTTTGCCTGACTCTACTTTGAAATTTCAGTCTTTGTAATGCCTCCTCTGCTGAGTCCTATAGTTTGCTTCTTAAGCGATAAAACTGCTTCTGAAAAGATGTCGACTAGCCTTTACTAACCTTTAGGCCACTAAACTTAAGCTGACAAAAATTTAAATTAAAACAAACATGAAAACAGTATTGTTATACTAGGGTTGGGTTGGTTTCATTTTATGACTTTGGTTTCGGTTTTACATGATCATACAACCGCGGTTTCGGTATCGGTTTTTTTTGTCGACGTCCCTTTCCTGCAAGAGCTTTCAAATTTGCCTTTTTCATATTAGTATTACTATTCGTAAACATGGTTGTTCCTGGACACAGTGAGAGCCCTACAAATTCATAAAAGGCACGACCAAATTTTAATTTTTTTGAAAGTTAACAAATTGAGTGTGTTTTGATGCTTGTTTTTTGCCAGTTTTTGTGACCAAGAAAGTAGATCAACTTTCGAAAATTGAAGTTGTTCGTGAATTTTATGAATTTGTGGGGGCTATCACTGTGTACAGGAACAGCCATGTTTACGAATCCTTCCATTCCACAAAGTAATCTCTTTTGGGTTAGTGTGACTATTACCACACGCCATGGCTGTTTGCTGTGACGTGCATATCACGTGACTGGGCTAGTCCAATCAGACGGCCAAACAGCCGTTGTTCTCGTTCATCATTGGCTAACTCATGGTGACGTCGCGGCAAACAGCCATTGCGCATGGTTTAGTTTCCCACTCACTTCTGCACTCAATTCACATTCCGGCAGCGTCGTTGACGACGGGACTGATTTGTGGACTGTGTCATCATTTTAACTCTGCTAATTTCTTTCTTCAGGATGTTCTGTTGAAGTATACTGTAGTTAATCTGGTTGAATAGCAGAAATTCATAGACTGTCATAAAAGTTACTTTTAAAAGGCCATCCCTTCTCATTATATTCGAGCATCCTGCGTCAAATAGCTTTTGCAACATTTAAATAGGTTAGAGTGAATGAAGCAAAACCGTTTCTCATGAGAGGAAAAATAGGAAAATAAATGTTACGTGCGTCGAAAGTAAAAAACAAATCAGTCTTTGATATAAAATTCTTTGGACGGATATGTAACAGTGCTCGAAAAGTGATTAATGAACACCGATGCAAACCTATTTACGTTGCCTTTTGGACTTATATGTCAGACTGCCTGATCGGGAATTGAACCCACGACCTTTGAGATTAAAGGCCAGAGTCCTACCGCTCAGCCATGTGTCAGCTGGGGTGAGCAGTACGACTCCGGCCTTTGGCGTTTGGTCGGGGTTCGACTCCCGCTCAGGCAGTCTGATATTCAAGTCCAGAAGGCAACGTAAATAGGTTTGTATCTGTATTTATAAATCTTTTATAGTTTGATAACCATAAGAAAAATCTGACATAAAATTCGAATCGGTTTCTGTTTCGGTTTTCAGTAAAAACCGAAAGTTCGGTTTCGGCACTCCAGGCAACATGAATGCAGCGACGAACTATGGAAAAGGAGTAGAGGCAACTGACGAGGAAGCGCCGATAGGGGCAGGGCGTAGAGAAGGGTACTTGGTTGGGGGGGAGTGACTCTCATTTTGCCAACTCATCTTATGGTTTAAATAATGCCAGTAGTGCTGCCAGTAAAGTGCTTTTGAGGGGGTCCGCTAAGCTCAGCTAAGGGGTCTGGGGGAGCGCTGTAAGCTCCCCCATTGGGGTCCGGGGCGGAGCCCCGGAAGCTGAAGCATTTTATGCTATTTTGGTGCCTGTTTCTAGCCTCCAGTGAACAGTGAAGCAACAAATTGTCAAACAAATTTTGGTGTTTGTTTTAATTCATTTTTTAGGATGGTAGGTTTCGTAAAAATTTTATTGTGACTAAATCATGTTTTTTTTAGATATTTTTGTTCCAAATTAAATTAAACCGAGTTCAGTTTAGAATTATAATTATAAAGAGGCCAGCTGGCCGTTGACGATTGAGGGTTGTCTTAATTGTACATTTTGGACGTTTAGACTATAATGAATGACGACGACTCCTGTGTGCAAGCATAGGCAGCAGGTCAGGAGCAGACAATTTTTTTTTAAATGTTCTATCGAAAGGTGAAAAGTAATGAAATCTTTTTCTCAGTTGTATCCCAAACAACTATGGGCCTAGAGGTATCATTGTAAAAAAACTTTCACATTTTAAAACAAAAACTGCTCTAGTTTTTACATAATGGAGCGTCGAAAGACGAAAGAAATGGCGAAACTTTTTACCTCAGTTTTGTCCAAAATAACTTGAGGTATTATTGGAGAAGAGCTTCCACATTTGAAATCAACATGCTCCAATTTAATTTTTTATTCCATTGAATCAGAGGATCTTGGGGACCGGTCATCATGGGGGGGGGGGGGTAGAAATGAAAATGTGACCACTAAATTTTTGATGACTCCCCCTTCAAGACCTGAAAAAAACCGTGATTCCCCCCACCCTAAGGTCTAAAAATGATGTGACTACCCCCCAAAAAATATTTTACACCCATCTTTTGTGGAGATTCCTATAAAAGTATGATGACACTGTTTGCTTGTATGAACATCCTAACATAGTCAGAACCTGAAATACAGAAGACGCCAAGTAACCAGGTGACAAGGCTTTTCTATAAAGTTATTTTGTAAAAACTGTACTTCCAGTAATAGTATCATTAGTTTCAAAACCTTGTAAACAGCATGGGGGGTCTGGACCGTTTTGAAAATTTTGACTGCTGAAAGTGCCATTTTTGTGGTCCAAAAATGACTTTTTTCCAGTTGGTCAGTTTGTCTTTGACCTCTCCCTTTGGTCAGACTTTGCTGAGGCTGCTGTATTTCAGCGTGCGGTTGAGGACTTTTCTGATGTGGAAGAACTTTCCACTCATTTCGCTGACGTGGTCCTTGCTGCTGCTCATGCTACTATCCCGCGTTCATCCACACAGCCGCGGCGGGTTCCTGTTCCGTGGTGGACGCCTGCTTGCGGGCGGGCTATTCGGGCCCGCCGGCGAGCGTTGCGTGCATTTACGGTCATCCCAACTACTGACAACTTTGTAGCCTTTAAGCGCTGTCGTGCCCGTGCCAGGTATGTCATCCGTGAGGCTAGACGTGCTTCGTGGACAGCTTATGTTTCGTCGATCACGCGCTCCACGCCTTCTCAGCAGGTGTGGCGGAAGGTGCGCCAGATCTCGGGGAGGAACGTGTCTTCCCCGGTTTCACAGCTGAAGGTGGCGAATTCCTTGATCTCTTCTGTGCCGGATATCGCCGACTGTCTTGCGTCTGCGTTTGCGCGCGTCTCGAGTGATAACCATTATGATCCTGGTTTCCTCAGAATAAAGCGTAGAGAAGAGGCTCACTCTCTAGACTTTCGCTCCGACAGGCTAGAGGAGTACAATTTACCGTTCACCAGGCAGGAATTTGTTTCAGCTTTGTCCAAGTCGCATGACTCCGCCCCAGGGCCTGATGATGTTCACTATCAGCTGTTGAAACATCTGCCTCTTGCCTCCCAGCAGTTCTTGCTGGAGATGTTCAACCGTGTGTGGGCAGAAGGCTCTGTTCCGGCAGCGTGGAGGACAGCAGTGGTCATCCCGATTGTGAAACCGGGCAAAGACCCTACTGCTCCTTCCAGTTATCGCCCAATCGCTCTGACTAGCTGTGTCTGTAAACTTATGGAACGGATGGTCAGTGAGAGGTTGGTCTGGGTGCTGGAATCACGCGGATTCTTATCTGCGTCCCAGTGTGGCTTTCGGCGTTTTCGGTCAACCATTGATCATCTGGTTGCCCTTGAATCGGATGTGAGGGAGGCTTTTCGCCTGCGTCAACATCTGGTTCAGGTTTTCTTTGACTTGGAGAAGGCTTATGATACGACCTGGCGTTATGGGATTCTCCGTAATCTCTATAACTGTGGCTTGAGGGGACAGATGCCACTGTTGCTTTCCGCTTACCTCTCCGGCCGTTCTTTTCGTGTTCGTGTCGGGGCGACTCTTTCCCGCCCGTTTGTCTTGGAGAATGGTGTGCCTCAAGGGGGTGTTCTTAGTGTCATCTTGTTTGCTATTGGGATCAACCCCATTGCTCAGCAAGCTGCTGTTCCCCAGTCATTGTTTGTCGATGACTTCGGCCTGCGCTTTTGGGCAGCTCGCATGCAGACCTGCGAGCGTCAGCTACAGCTGGTGATTAACAAAGTCCAGACCTGGGCGGTCAGTAACGGTTTCCGGTTTTCTCCGTACAAGACTGTGTGCATTCACTTTTGCCGCCAACGAACACTGCACCCAGATCCTTGCCTGTATTTGGGGCAGGCGCAGATTCCTGTTGTCCCACAGGCACGTTTCCTGGGTCTGGTGTTTGATTCCAGGTTATCTTGGCTTCCACACTTGCGCCAACTTAAAGACAAGTCTTTGCGGGCACTTAACATCTTGCGGGTTCTGTCGGGCACTTCATGGGGTGCCGATCGCACTGCCATGTTGCGCCTCTACAGAGCCCTTGTCCGCAGCAAACTTGATTATGCGTGCATGGTGTATGGTTCGGCTAGTGACTCGACTCTCCAGATGTTGGACACTGTGCATCACAGTGGCCTGCGTGTGGCGACTGGGGCATTTCGAACTTCTCCAGTGGTCAGCCTCTATGCTGAGGCCTCGGAGCCACCTTTGGCCATTCGTCGGCGGAAGCTGGCCATTCAGTATGCTGTGCGTTTACGTGCTGTGGAATCCAGTCCTGCTTGGTCCATGGTTTTTGGGCAGGACTTGCGAGTCGGTAGACGCAGGGTGGGTAAGGGTGATTTCCGCGATAGGCTCCAGCAGTCCTGTCAGGAGATAGCCTTTGAAATGCCCAGCGTCTTGAGGCTTGGGGGGATGCCAGTGGCCCCTTGGCTTGTCCCAAGTGGCATTTTCATTTTCGCTCTGGCGTCCCTCCCGAAGGGTTCCACTCTGCCAGCAAGGTACTTGCAGTAGTTCCGGCGGCTGTGTTCTCAGTACGCCGGTTATCAGCGGCTGTTTACTGATGGGTCGAAGTCAGACGCTGGCGTGGCTTGTGCTTGTGTTTGTAAGGGAGTGACGGTTGCCCATCGCCTTCCATCAGGCTATTCTGTGTTTTCTGCGGATTTTTTGGCTCTCGGTTTGGCGGTGGAATGGATCCTTGGCCTTCAGGGCACGCATTTCATTATCTTTAGCGATTCCATGAGTGCCCTGGAGTCCTTGGCGACTTACAATCCTCGGAACCCCTTGACATAACGTGTCCAAGCTTTGCTTTCCCGCTTGCCTGGCCAGCGGAAAACCGTGCTTTTCTGCTGGATCCCGGGCCATGTTGGGGTAGGTGGAAATGAGCAAGCGGATTCTGCAGCAAAAGGGGCCCTTTCTGGCCCTCTCGGAAGGGATCTCAGCCTTGTTCCCTCGGACGCTTTTCCAACTCTGCGTCTGAGGTTACACGCTTTTTGGCAAGCCTCGTGGGTTGGACAGGACGGCAATAAATTACGAGCTATTAAAGGCACTGTTGAGGAATGGCACTCGGCGTGTCGCCGCAGTCACCGTGAGGAGATGGTGTTGGCGCGTTTGCGCATTGGTCACACTCGACTTACTCACTGTTTCCTTTTGCGGGGGGTTGACCCTCCTGAATGTTATTGGTGTCGACGGCCACTTACGGTCCGGCACTTCCTTGTTGATTGTTGCCATCTTGATGGTTTTCGTCGTCGTTTCCATCTTCCGCATGACATTGTGCGTCAATTGGGCGATAAGTCTGTCCTCCTGTCCGGTGTTTTTCAATTTTTGCAGGAGGCACAGATGTATGACAAGATTTAGATTAGGGGTTTGAATAATATCTCTGTAATGTGTGGTGCAGTGGCAACCCGGACCACTGCACTGTGACTGAGGTTGGCGCTAATGACCAAGTTGTCGACGCGCCATTAAGCCTCAATTCCCCCCCCCCCTTTTGACGGGACCTGAAAAATGTATGACCTCCCCCTTGAGAGGGTCCTCCGGCCTCCCCAGCGATAAATAATTACCGGTCCCGTAGGGTAATTTTTGCCCTCATTTCGTGGCCTTTGGGTCACTTATGTCCTTTAATATGGAATCTTATGAACTCTTGTCAAATTTTGGACCTTCGAAATTAACAAGTTTAAAATTTTTAACAATTTTCATTTGAAAAATGTAGGCTAGTTGTTTCTGCATCAATACGAATCCAAATTTAGTGGCGACAGGTTAACAGAAAAAGGACAACAGAAAATCAAACAGCTAATTCATTTTTTCCAACTCGATTTTTGATTTTGCCAACTGTACCCAATTTTCATGAAGTACAGCTTTAGTTCACGTTACTGTTTTAACTAAAACCAAGCCACTGATTGATGGACTAGCAGACGAACTAGTAAATCAAATAACTCTGCATTAATTTTTTAGATTTATTTGATATCACAACTTTAGACGGCTATAACTTGGCAGAAGTCCTTACGCAGAGTTTGTTTTATGCAGAGTCTGTTGATATTTCTGCTTTAATTAAGCGTTTTAAATCTTGGCAGTGATGTTGTTTTGGTATATTAATATGCCAGTAATTTTCTACCCTCCTAAAATACCAGTTGCGAGTTGCTCCACGCTAAAACCCCTTCTGAGCGGCGCTGCCTAACAGAAAAAGAGCTATAGGAAGTAAAATAGCAACTCAGTTTTTAGTTTTGCCAACTGTGTACGATTTTCGCGAAGTTAATTGTTATCACGACTTCAAACTCAGTGGGGATACAGTTTTGTCCATTTTTTTGTTTTTATTTTCTACATTATCTGTGATACTTATAAGTTATGGTGGTGCAAACAAAACGGCCAAACAAAACGGCCAAATCAATTTTCAATTTCGCCAACTACGCAAATTTTCGCGGAGCTTCTCTTCCCCCACTCCTTACAGTGTAGCTATGCAGGGAAGCAACCAGAAATGATCTGGGGCAGCGTTTCAGTTACTCCCAAGCTACACAGAAGTGTTGCGAAAACCGATGGAACAATAAATGTTTTGAAAACTTTACTTTCTAACTGACGAAATGATGATAATAATTAACCAGTACTCGTGGAAACTGGAATTTGCAGTTAAAATTTGTCCGATTTTGCCAACTCGACAACTCGAATTTGCCAACTGTATGTGTTTCTTGGTTGGTTGGGTGGGGGGGAGCTCCCCCCCCCCCCCAATCGCTTCGGCCCTGGATGGGGGAGAGGGGAAAAAAGGGGGCAGCACGTGATTTCAGATGTGTCGGATTTGGTGACATTATTTTATTTGTATTATTGAACAAACAGTCTTTCATGTGGGTACAATGTGGTTGCGCATAGGGGGGTTCAGTTAAGCAAATACAAAGGGTGTCTAAATTCCGTAAAGCAAAACTCGAAGAACTTTAGAAATACTTTGTACTTGCTTAAACTGAACCCCGAGTGTACAACTATACGAACAAATAAAAAAAGCCAACAAGATGCACAATTGTAACAACGGTAAAAATGCGACGTTTCGGGTCAGACTACGACCCGTTATCAAGCAAAAATTATTTTAGCGAAAGGTGCTAAAGTCAATACATTAAAAAATACACTTTCGATGTAACCCACATATCAACAACAAAATAACAAGTAAAAAACATTATAAAATGATTAAAATGAACCTAAGTTAGGGCAGAACCTGACAATAGGCTACCAGACAAACTCCCTGGCATGCAGCGGGAAAAATTTAAAATTCTCAGTTTGTGGAAGATGGGGATATATTCCGAAAATTGTTTACTTAGTGGCAAAAGATGATTATGGACTGGTGGGCGCTGAGAAAGAATGCAGATAGTTTCCAAAGTAATTCTGCGACTGCATCCTTTCCAGCGCCCACCAGTACATAATCATCTTTTGCCAGTAAGTAAACAAGTTTCGGAATATATCCCCATCTTCCACAAACTGGCCCAATTTCAAATTTTCCCCGCTAGAGTCTTCTCCTATATAACAGCATGTCCCAGCACTTACGAACTGCATGCCAGGGAGTTTGTCTGGTTGCCTATTGTCAGGTTCTGCCCTAACTTAGGTTCATTTTATCATTTTATAATGTTTTTACTTGTGCTTTCGTTGTTGATTTGTGGGTTAAACCGAAAGTGTATTTTTTAATGTATTGACTTTAGCTCCTTTTGTACAATAATTTTTGCTTGATAAGGGGGTCGTAGTCTGACCCGAGACGTCGCATTTTTACTGTGTTACATGTGCACCTTGTTGGCTTTTTATTTCTTCATCAGTCATCTGGTGCTTTTTTACTCTTTATACAACTTTAAATCAACGCCCCCCCCCCCCCCCCATTGTAATGCGTTTGCAAAGCAGTATTAAATTAATCAAACTAACGTCACGAAATCACCAGCTCTGAAGACATGTGGTCACCTTGTATAGCCGGAATCTACGGAATCAATTGAGGCTTTTAAAACTAGTCCGGAGGATTTTAATTTGCAGAAATATCAGCGCCCGCGGTAGCGGTCCTTATGTAAGCCTCAGCATGAACTTCCATGTTAAAAGTCAAACTTTGAACTCCTATAGTCTCGCCCAGAATTGACATAGACCAACGAAATTCGGTATTTGGGGTCGTGTCGCAACTATTTCACTGCATTACAAATTTCAATGACAACAATCGAACCGTTCGGTGTCCATAGTATGGCCATTTCTTGTTGTTGTTGTTGTTGTTGTTGTTGTTGGGACTCTTTGCCCTCACCTGGATACCGAACCACTGAACCGATTTTCAAGTTCTATAGCTTAAAACGTAGGTATGGACATGGCCTAGGGCTTTTCGCAGGCTGTTTTAATGTAACTACAATATTCTTGACACGAAAAGCCAAATGGGCTAAGACTTTTGCTCTCACCTAGAGATCGAACCAATGAACCGATTTTCAATTTGTACAGCTTAAAATGTAGGTATTAACACCGACCAGGGTCTTTTGAACACGATTTTGACGTGACTGCAGTATTCACGTCGACAGAGCAGTTATTATTGTAGAGCACTGGGCAGAAATCATTAATGTTGTAGTTGGGACTTTTTGCCGTCACCTGGATATCGAACCACTGAACCGATTTGCAAGTTCTATAGCTTAAAACGTAGGTATGGACAACGCCTAGGGCTTTTATCATGCTATTTTAATGTAACTACATTATTCTTGACACGGAAAGTCAAATGGGCTAGAACTTTTGCTCTCACTTAGCGATCGAACCAATGAACCGAATTTCAATTTGTACAGCTTAAAATGTAGGTATTAACACCGACCAGGGCCTTTTGAACACAATTTTGATGTGACTGCAGTATCCTCGTCGGCAGGGAAATTATTATTGTAGAGCACTGGGCAGAAATCATTAAGTGGATTAACAAATTTTTGCAAATTGAGCTAAAAACTTCAAATTTGGTACACAAGTCTTTCTTAACAGTAAAAATCGGACCCTCTATGAAATACCCCCAAGTGCCTTCAGCGCCTTCCCCCCCCCCCTTCTCCCCAGCACCCTCCCCCGTGATGCCTAGGGGTTTGGGCAACAAATTCTTACAGATCCAGCTAAAAAGATGAAATTTGGTGCACAGGTCATTCTTAGCAGCATAAAACGAATCAGCCATGGAAAAGGCTCTATTACAACAGTTATTTTGAGGTGAATACAGTAATCTTTTCTGTGTTATTCTTGCTGAAACAAGGGGACAAAATAAAGGATATTAGTATTAAAAAACGCTTAAGCGTATAAAATACGGATGTAAGCCTTAAAAAACTTAAAGCCCTAAAGGAACAGATATTAGAAAAAGACATGTAAGCCATCAGCATCGCACTAATACGTGTAAAACAAGCTCCAGCTTGTTTTTTGGGTCGCTGCAGATTCTTTTACACGTATTAGCGCGACGCTAGTGGCTTACATGTCTTTTTCTAATATCTGTTCCTTTAGGGCTTTAAGT
>JAHWFP010234891.1:105735-118148 GCA_023313725.1 Lithobius niger
TATGTATTTATTTATATTATTTAATGTTTTTGGTGACTGCGAATATTTGTTATACAAGTTCTTTGTAATTTATTGGGCATGGAATTAGTGGCCAGAATTGGTCCGTCCCATCTTCCTTTTGCTACTGCAATAAAGTTATTCAAAAGATTTTTTAAAAATAATTTAATTAAATATCGGCACTCCGTCGCTCATACGGAGTAGTTTTATTATTTGTTGTTATTTTTTTAATGTTTACCGATGTGGCGCTTCAAACAATTTACCAGCTTGAAAATAGTAGGGCTCTGGGGCGTGAAACATTGTACAATTCCTTTTTAATTTTTAATATTTAACTTGCTTTATTAAGATTATTCTTGACCACAGGGGTTTACCTAATATTTATTCGAACTTTTGAAGATCGAAGTTTTTCTCCGAACTTTTGACAAAATTGTTTTGGGATTATTTCTTTCTTTCTTCTTTTTTTTTTGTAAATGGTCTCGCTCCCACTTATTCCCGACTGAGTCCCGTTTTTACGACTAAGACTTTTGGTTGGGGGGAAAGCGGAGGGATGTCGTACTTTCGTCCCTGATATTTAGAAATTGGAAATATAAAACCTGGTTCCGAAATTCAGCCAATTCCCTGGAATAGTTTTAAAAAAAATATGAAACTAATTTCCAAAACCAACAAAGTATACTCACGCCTAAGCTCTTAAAACCGAATGAAAAGCATGGAAAGAACAAGGAGGGGAAAAAATCGATATTCGGATATTGCTATTAAAATAAAAAGTCATTTGGGGTCGTCAAGAACGGGTTTCACACAAACCGACTGTTCGGATACCCGAGCATGGAGACCCACCCAAGTTTTACGGAAAATTGATACGTTAGCTTTTAATTTACTCTTTTACAAATTCTACATGTTCATCCATAAAATTTTGGGGATTAATCGCGGCAGACTGTGTACTATAGACTGTAGGTCATATCAAAAACCAAAACTGGTAAAAGGGACGGACAAGTTTCGAATGGTTCGGCCCTTCAAAGGAGTGATATCAACACATCAAAATATTCGTCAAGTTAATCGTATCGACTTATAGTTCGAAGGTTAAACGAAAACTAGAACATTGCTAGTTTCGGTAGAAATGTTCAACTTTTCATTTAACGTTCAAAGTATTATTCGGTGCAATTAACTGGCGAATGTTTTGGTGTGTTGATATCACTCCTTTGAAGGGCCGAACCATTTGGAACTTGGTGGTCCCATTGACCAGTTTTGGTTTTTTATATGGTAACACTTATATATATTTTTTTTATTGTGTATTTGACTCAACTCAGTTAGCCTGCAGATGTGTAATAAAGTGCCACGTAAACAACAGCTCGAGTGGCCATTATTCCAATATTTTAATTTTATATCACTCCTTAGTGATGGCAAACATTCTCAACTTGATGGCCTCTTTACCAGTTTTTGGCTTTATTTTGACGTTTTGTTTGTTTTTCGTGAATTAGACGTAGACATAATTTCTTTGGCAACGTTGTTTAGATTTGTGTTTAGATACGTTAAGTCGGAATATTCGTTGTCATTGTCCGAATTTTGGACGGCCAATCAAAAACGATGTCGACAATACTAGCAATGGTTATAACAATACTTTCGCACTATAGTGCACTGAATAATGAAAGACAGCGGTGGTGGTTATAGCAAGGATGCGTCCATATATATCTATATGTATAATACGCTTAGGTTGGGCTAGCAAATTCATCATTACGCACTATAATGAAAGAGGGCGAGCGATCGACAATGTCAAACAAACGGGTGTGGCCTGTAACAATCAGTAACAATCGAAATATTGCTTTAATAATGCTACCTCTTACAGCAGACTTGAAGAGTTTCAAAGTTGGTTTAGTAACAATCACTGCATGCACGACCGTTGTTGGATTTATTGCGCTCAATTTTGAAACGTTTATTTTATTTCTTTTACCTCTTCAGCGTTTTGGCAATCTACATTATAAGGCAAAGTCTCATAGCAAAAACGACGACAACTCGCCCCCCCCCCCCCCAACGTCCCCCCCCCCCCCCCCAGCTCGAACGACGACAAGAACCCCCGAAGCAGCAACCCCTACAATGAGTGGTAGATCAGTGGTATAGTGATCAGCGGTCGCTATCTCGAGCTCTTCAACAAATGTATTTTTCGCTACGTTTATCTTGCCATCCGTTCGCGATTGTTGTGTAGAATGATCCATAAGACTGTCAAGCATGGAATTCGCCAACAGTAAGGTTGTAAACTGAACAATATTTTAAATTATTGCTATGACTGACACGGAGCAGGCGGACTACTGTGCATCGTGTACGGACGCGTTGTCGGAAAAAGACAATTTCTTCGACTGTGCTTTTTGCGCTGTTCCCTATCACGCTCAATGCCAAGCCATCAACGAAGATCTTTTTAGGAAGATAACAAAGATTAAGCACCCAGGTATTGTTATGTATTGTGACAACTGCATCACCAGTTCATCCCTGAAAAAACCTAACAAGACACCTGCACATGTGTTTGTACTGCGGAAACAAATAGACAATGCTGTTGATACGATCGCAAAAGTTGTTGGAGAGTTAAAAGATGAACTAAAACAAGTTAAGAGTGATTTAAGGGATCTGAAAGCTAATAAGCCAAATAATAAGCAGCAACGAGGAAAACCATATGCTGTTTCTCAGGGAAACCAAACTGAATTAAAACCAGGGTCTATTATGAAAGGAACCCACTTGGAGGCGAATGTAACAGTGCATCATGAAGCCAATAGCGATCAAGTACAGTATGCAGCTACAGGCAGGGGAAAGGCTAATAAGGTTCCGAAAAAAGGTCAAACTACCGTGACCCGTAACAAAAATGAAACTGCTAAGCCACCAAATTGTAGTAAGCCTAATGGGGCATCGAGCAATTATGATGGTGGTAAGTTTGAACCACAAACATCTATTACTAGTCACTCGCCAGATGAAAATGGGGACAATTCACCTGATAATGAATTCACTGAAGTTATCAGCAAACGAAAGAAAAAGGCTCGTGCACCTGTTATTGCTGGAACAAGGCCACAAGGAAAAGAGGCTTGGCTAAAGGGAGTGCCTCGCCTCCTCAGAACGGCTAACATCTACATTGGAAGATGTGATCTGGCTACCACCAAGGAGAATCTTCACTACTTTCTGTCCTCTGAAGGGCTGGATGAATTTGAAATACTGAAGGTGCCAACTCGAAGCAAATATTATGTATCGTATTGTTTAAGGGTGCAGGTTGAGAAGCAAGAAAAACTACTTAAACCTGATTTTTGGGACTGTGGCATCGAGGTGAGACGGTGGAGGGGCCAAGTCGGTCATCTTTACCCTGATAAGACTGAAGACAACTTAGGGACAGCTCCACTTGACATCAGCAACAAGGCTGGTCGGGTGGAAAATAACCAAATAGAAAATTCAGCTTTGAATTTAGAAACTGTAGAACCTGGGAGCGGCACTGACACTGGCACAGAAACTGTTGCAGTTAAGTCTGCTTGACTGACCGTTAAATGCTTATTGTTTAATTGCCAGAGGCTTCAATCAAAATTATCCGAAGTTAAGCAAGTTGTCCACAACATAAAGCCAACTTTTATTCTTCTCACGGAAACGTGGCTTGATGACTCCATTGAGGATGGTGAACTCCGTATCAATAACTATGACTAGTACAGAACTGACAGAACTGTAAAACAACATGGGGATGTGGCCATTTATGCACACACTTCTGTCTTGACGCTAATAAAGCATGTGGTCCAGATGGAATTCCTAATAAACTCCTGAAGGAATGTGCACACACACTGGTAGTACCTCTGGCAGCGCTTTTTTCGAAGTCTTTTAGTTTAGGCCAGATCCCAACAGAATGGAAGCGGGCAAATGTCACCCCTATCTACAAAAAGAAAGGAAGCCGAATGTCTGCCCTCAACTACAGACCTGTGAGCCTTCTGACTAGCATAAGAAAAATGTTGTGAGAGGGTTTTCCTTGGTATTCTCAATGCTGAGCTTATTGACTTAGGAATTGTGGACAACACGCAGCACGGATTTGTCCCAAGCAGATCATGCACTACGAATCTTCTTTCAGCAAGAAATAAGTGGACCATGGCTCTCGACGAGGAATCAGTGGTGGATGTTTTCTTTGCGGACGTTGAAAAAGCATTTGATACTGCAGAACACGGAGTTCTTATTGACAACCTCTGTTCTCGTGGAGTTAGTTTAGAGAGGGTAAAATGGATCGAAGCATTCCTGTGTGGCAGAGAGCAAAGGGTTGTTGTCAATGGCGTGCAGTCTGCCTGGATGCCAGTAACTTCAGGAGTACCGCAGGGATCGGTCCTCGGGCCAAAGCTGTTCTCCCTGGACACTGCCGAATCTCATCATGCTGTGAAGAATGACTGCTGGAAGTTTGGTTATGATGTGAAAGGATCTGCCATGACGAATGATCTAGAAAAAAGTGCTGAATTTCAAGGGGACATTAACAGTCTTCAGTCGTGGTACGACAGGCACGGTATGCGTCTGCACCCACAGAAGAGTGGAATAATGCATCTTGGTCCAAAGAACATTGATAGAGATTATTTCCTTGATGGTACGAAACTCCAACGTTTTGACAGTGGCCGAGACCTTGGTGTTATTATTGAGAATAACCTTTCTCTCAGCCGACAGTGCGCTGCTGCTGCTGCAAGAGCTAAAAGAATGGGTGGGTTTCTTTCTCGGCATCTTCCAAAGCTTAATCCAAATGAGTTTTCCCACGTTCACAAGACCCTTATCAGACCTCTTATTGAGTTTTCCGGTGTGGCCTGGGACGCGTGGCTGAAGAAGGACATCAACCTGTTGGAAGGGGCTCAGAGGTTATCCTCTCGCCTGCTTATGAAAGACAGGCTCGTATATGAAGGTAGACTTAAGGTAGCCAAGCTTCCTACTCTGGAACAGAGAAGAGAGAGGGGACGACTTATCGAGTGCTTCAAAATTATAAGAGGACAATACCACGTCAATTCTTTAGAATTCTTTAGGACCTCTACTACTACAAATCTTCGGGGGAACTCCCTGAAGATCCAGAAGCCCCATGCAAGACTCGAAGTGAGAAAGAACTTCTTTTCTGTGCGTGTTATCAATGAATGGAACGCTCTCCCCGATGAGGTGTGTTTGGCAACCACCACAGACAAATTTAAGGCAGCCCTCGACAAACATATGCACTACCTGTGATCCTCCTGTCCCCCCCCCCCTCGTTTCTACCCTGTTTCCTTTTTCTCTTCAGCTACAAGTTTCTGGCTTTGCTGTTCCCCCGGTATTAAACTAAACTTAAACTAATGAAATCGGGCGAGCGTATCAATTCTTTGGCCAGAAGATGATACTGGTACGTTGTTGCCTTGAAAAGTTGAAATTGGTACGTTGTTGCCTCGATTAGCGATTTGCTCTGCGTGGTCATCTTAGCGGCAAGTCTTACATGACGTCATGCTCGAAGGACAGTTATTTTTCACACGGTACGGATTGCTCAAGCCAAAGCGATAAATGGGAATGGGGGAGGGGGGAGTGGAAGATGAACGGAAAATGTCCACGTGTGGGACAGTGCGTCCGCTAGCCCTGCTCTTTAGAAAATAAAGAAATTGGGAGGCTGGGAGGCAATGTGTCTGTTACCATTAGGCATATGATTACTCTTTAACTGAATCTACAAGATACATTGTTTTTGGGAGAATTCGAGGAAAGTAGGATGGGAGCAAAAGGGGAGTATTCCAAGAAGAAAAAATTGCCTATCGTATTCAACTTTTAGGCCACACTTACCGAAAACAGGGAAACAGCCACGGGCGAAACAATACCCCGGGCGAAGCTGGGCATAACTGCTAGTAGGTTTCGTAAGTTGAGGAAAGCAAATGAATTCAATTGTGGAACAGATCAACAACTGTCACTTGTTGAAGGTTACGTTACATGGTAACGTAACGTTTCAAGACAACGTAATTTTTCATGTTATGCGTTTCAGCTCGCATGTTTGTAAATCGTGAAGTAATCCTCAGAAGCGATACCACTTATAATCTGAAGCTTATAAATAGTTCCATGTTGAAAGAGTAATGTTGAACAGTATTAAGGCTGTGCCCATTGTACGCCGGAATACAAGTATCCACCGTGTAAGGATTGGTAAAAAAAATTGGCTTATCTTAGAACTGGTAAATGTCAGGGACCTTCTACTATCGGGTCGATTCACTCAATTGATCGCGTCTGAGCTAAAGCCGAAATATTTCACGTTGTAAAGCATACGGGGGCGAGATTTCCCAAGACGCCACAGTTGGTGATGCGGTTGCTCCCAAACCAATCCTCGAAGTAGACATACACTTGCTATTTCGAAGCTAACAAAGATGTTTGTTTCAACTAGCAATAGCTTATAACAAAATTTATGAATAATTATGAAATATCTGATCGTTATTTACTGAACGTTACAATAAACATTATTATTAAGACAACACGACAAAATATTTACGAGATTCATGATGAGAGTTGGTGATGTCATTACTTCGAAACTAAAAAAAATGGCGTGCTTTTACGATACCCGATTGAAACGGTGCTCTCCATCTTTTGACACGATGTAACAAACGTCGCCATTTTCAGTCACATTGTCGATTGTATTAGGTGCCTTATTGTATTAAGTTTTGTGTCATGTAGAGGTTGCGGTGATTTAATGTAACTACCTGTACCTCCGGCGTAACATACGCCGGTCTAGCCGGTTCCCACAGACCGAATCGAAATAATTTACTGGGCGGCATGAAATGAAAACGATGCCAACGTCCTCCCCCTCTCTGTCCCCTCCCCGCAGCCACTTGCCCCCCCCCCCCCCACCTCCCCTACATTCTCCCACTGCATGGTCAGATTCCCCGCCCCTCCCCCTGCGCCACCTGCCTGCCCACCCCTTTCCACTCCCACATCCACGGCACCGCCCTGCATTCCCCCATCGTGTGGTCTGAATATCCCCCCCATTCCTGCTCCCCTTCCTTTGAACCCCTGCTGTTTTGTTTTCTTAGGGAAGTAAATTTCCTTTTTCAATGGACGACGGCATTGTTATGTTGCTGAATTCTCTGTTTCTACGTTCTGATACCAAGTGCGATAAACCCAAGAACGATCGTGCATGCAGTGATTGTTGCTCAACCAACTTTGAAACTCTACAAGTCAGAACTAAGAGCTAGCAATATATCGATTGTTACTAATTGTTACAGAAACACAACGATAAAAGCACCAAACAGCAATAAAGTAAAAGCAAGCCAAAATGGTGCACAAAAAATATACACAAAAAGCTTTTTGTGTATACTTTTTTGCTTTTATTTATGATTGTTACAGGGCATAACCGTTCACATTGTAGGGTGTTCGCTGTTTTTACTTTGCTACCATGGCAAGAATGAAACTGCTCGCCCTCATATGCTGATTGTTACAGGGCACATACTTTTTAAGCAGCAGCATACTTCTCGTCAGATCCCCGAAGTTAAGCAGCATTGGGCTGGAATGATACTTGGGTGGGTGACCTCCTGGGAATCTGGCTGTTGCAGACATAGGGCCTTAGGGCTTCAAGCAGATGACCAGGAGTGGTTAACGCTCGTTAAACCCTTTAACCCTTTTTAACTCTTTAAGGTGAACCCTTTGACCCTTTTTAAGGTAGAGGAGAGCGTATGGCGTTAGAGCTTTTATTACTCTCGTAATAAACTTGAACTTAACTTGAAACGATTCACCTCGGCTGCAACAGCCAGCATTATGGAAGCAGTAGTTCGTTTGTTACTAGGGGTCGGACGAAAACGGAAAAACCATATTCGAATATTCGCGAAAAAAATTATTCGAATATTCAACTATTCGTTCAAATTTTTTTGCATGTTTATGCCCGACCCACCCCTCGAAAAAAAAGATAACCCCTGCAGAACGGAAAGATCGTAATTTACCAAGGTGTATTTTCTTTTCGCGTATGATATTGGAGTTGACGTACCTATCAACTGGCTACCATAGCCCTAGTTGACTTTCCCCATCTTTTATTCTTAAATGTTTTGCGCAACCCCCCCCCCCCCCCCCCCTCCCTTCCTCCACTTCGAAATGAGCAATCCAAAATGCATGGATTATTTCCACTACAGATTGGTACGGAGGGAAGGTGAAAGGGAAAGAAGCATAGTGCGGGCTGACTGGAATTCGAGAAGCCCACAGGAAAACTTAAAAACTCAAAAATAAAAAATAAAAACGTAATATTACATAGAATTTTTGTTGCGAATATTCGAATGGGTTATATCTTATTCGAACAAGCTTGTAACGAACGAATATTCGAATACTCGACTATTCGTCCGACCCCCATTTGTTACTGATTGTTACCCAGATTGTAGGTCGCTCGCCAGGCTCTTTCATTGTAGTGCATGATGAATTTGCTAAGGGCCACCCAAGCGTATTATATAAGAGACTAGTTGTGCCCGTGCGCATGCTGCACATCCCCCCCCCCCCCGCCTCCCTCCCGATGTTTGGTCTTTGGTTTTAAATTTATCAAACCGAAGACCGAACATGTGAATGGCTCCCACGTATGCCCTCTCCCCCCAATTACTTTAACCCCCAATCCCCACACTCCTGCCCCCTCCCCCCATACACGATTGCCCCCCTCCCCTTCCCCGAAAACGTCGCCCCGTGACATTCTCCCTTTGGTGCAGCCCCGGAAAAGTCGCTGGCGTGTGTTTGACCGTATCCCTGAGAAATCCAGCATTCAGTAAGCAAGTAATCCCATGTTTAAGTTAATCCTTTGAAACAGTTCACTTCGGTAGCGCGCATTGCCCGCCACACATGCTTGCCTTGGCACTCTCTCCCGCACCTACCGAAAACGCCGCCCCGTGACATTTTCCCCTTTGGTGCACCCCCGGAAAAGTCGCATGCGCATGTTTGACTGAAGGCTATAAAAAAAGCCCTGAGAAATCCAGCATTCTATAAGCAAGTAACCCTATGTTTTAAGTTAATCCTTTGAAACAATTCACCTTGGTACCGTGCATGGCGACTTGTTGCAAGCAACGATTGTTGCCGCCCACTTAAAAACAATTCAACTCCTTTCTGGAAGTGAACATTTAGGAAATAAATGCGCCTTTCCATCGTATCAGGCTGCCAATTTCGGGCCTCGAAATTAAGAACCAATCGTCGTTTCGTTTAAAGTTGTCTGGTTTAGTAGACACGAGTTGTTGTTTTTTTCTTTTTAGCTCAAACGCCGACAATGTCACAGTCCACGCGACTAAAACTTTGTTGGCCGCTTTGGTACTACAACAATATCAAAAAACGAACCCAAAAAAGGTGTGGCAGGTCTGGTAAGTGGCGCCATCTCTTCGAAGACTTTGGAAAAAGTGTTATAACCCGAACTTGTAGTCCAAGGCCGTCAAAAGACGGCGACATGACAGGTTTAGTAAGTTGCGCCATCTGTTCGAAGACGTTGGTAAAGTGTCTCAACCCGAATTTAAAGGCGAATCCCGTCAACAGATGGCACTACAGAGTGGGGTACTTGATTGTACGACGGAATGGCGTGGCCGGTGACTTGGCCGCCTGCTCCATATTATACAGGGTGTAACAAAAGGTTGTGTCCATACTTGGGTGGCTAATTCCTTGCATCAAACTAACAACATAATTCCTACAAATATTTGGCCAAAAACGTTTTATTCTTTAGTTATCGCATGAATTAATAACCCAAATTCCAACTTCGTTCCCCCCACCCACCCACTCCCTGGCGATTGCAAACACAAAGCAGAATAGGAAGGTAGTGAACGAAGATAGTGAAAAAACTGTTAATGAGTCAAAGTCAGAATAACGGAAAAATTTCTCTTGCCCAAACATTCGTCCTAGAGGGGGAGCAACCATTGTTTGAAATTGTCGTTAGTCAGTGTTAATGTAGGCCTGATAATACCATAGTGGTTTTAATCCCGTGAACAGATAGATACACGGCAGAGACTCAAAAAGAAAAACTCAAAAACTCAAAAAAAAAACTCAAAAAGAAAAAGAGAAACTCTTGAAATAAGAGAATCTAAAACAAAACTAAGAAACCGGCAAGTTTCAGCCAATCAAAATAGTGATATCAGAGCCAAAATGGCTGCCACCGAGTTGCTACATTAGTTGTCTAGCTAATAACACCGACTATTACCGCAAACGTTAAATCAAAAACTTGCTTGGCAACTAATGTAGCAACTTGGTGGCAGCCATTTTGAATCTGAAATCACTACTTTGATTGGCTGAAACTTGGCGGTTTTCTTTCACCGTTGTGGGTTTTGTTTTAGATTTTCCTATTTCAAGACGTTTTTCTTTTTGAGTTTCTGCCGTGTATCTGTTCACGGGATTAAAACCACTATGGTATTATTAGGCCTACATTAACACCGACTAACGACAATTTCAAACAATGGTTGCTCCCCATCTAGGACAAATGTTTGGGCAAGAGATATTTTTCCGTTAGCCTGACTTTGACTCTTTAACAGTTTTTTCACTATCTTCGTTCACTACCTTCCTATTCTGCTTTGTGTTTGCAATCGCCTGATTGTGGGAGTGGATGGGTGGGAGGAAAGAAGTTGGAGTTTGGGTTATTAATTCATGCGATAACTAAAGAACAAAACGTTTTTGGCCAAATGTTTATAGGAATTATGTTGTTAGTTCGATGCAAGGAATTAGTCACCCAATTATGGACACAACCTTTTGTTACACCCTGTATATGTAGATTTGTTCTGTTGTTGCTTAAGGCTTTAGTGGCTATTGGTTTAGTGCCTTCGATTTTTGCAACTGAGCGCATGGCTCTTGGCCAAGGCTCGTGATTAAAAAATTGAAATTACCTTAATGTACTTTCTGGCATACATTTGCTGATAAGTATTCGCCCGTTTGTTAGTTCAATTTTGTGTCGATTCATCAGCAAAATCAACAGCCAATGAGACGCAAGAACCAGTAAAATAGCGCGAAGTGGGAGCAGTGACGTCAGACGCGTTTGAAGTATGCTGATGCATTTAGAATTTTTTGCTCAACTGCATAGTAATAGGTGGACAGACCCTACCAAAGCTACGTATAATCCAAGGTCCTTGGTAAATGTGTTAGGGAAGTTTCCATGTTGCAAACTTCGCTTCGTATTCCATCTCTTGTCACAAGGCCATCTGGGTGAGAATCACCAGGTTTCGCTTCTCGGATCCTGGCCAGATCATTCAACAGTGCTAGAGGCGTTCAGCATCGCTAGAAGCATCGCTGAGAGGCGTTAACGTCTCGGCCCGTGCGGGAACTGGCGTGGAATCTGGAGGCGCACTTTCTACCCTACCTAGTATCTGGGTGCTTAAATAAACGAAACGTCTTCAGTGCTTTAGGTCTTTTCAACGCTGCTAATGCCAGAAGTTGTTGGCTGGATGAACCACATCAGGAGGGAAAATTTTCACAAATATTTGTCAGGTAAAAACCGACACAGTGTAATTGTAGCCTAAGTATGCCATGAAAATATTACACAAACACTCTACAACTGACGGCATGGGGTCGCGACCAGGAATGAGAAAAGGAATATTGGGTATTATTTATATGGACACTACAGAGTGACACTTCTTTATGCTACTCCTGCTTTTACGTCATGTCAGCGTAATCAGTTAGGATGTAGGACACATAGGCATTAGATAATTCCGCACCCCAATTTTGTTACCGGACAAATAGCACCCCGGAAAATAGGCACGAAATTTTTAATTTCTTTTTTAAATTTGGAATGGATTGCAAAGTGATCTTCCAAATTTATTTATTTACACTTCTTACTACCAATTCCATTTCCGTTACGCAGCTTCTCATTTCGCAAAATTCTGTTTCGCTGAAAATAAAACACATAAGCTTTTTCTGCAAAGCGGGAATTCCCGTTTCGCAGAATAATTTTCTTCCAATTATGTGCTTCCGTCGCGCTACCGTGCTCGGCGCGGGTAAACATATAACATCAGAAACCGCAACTAATGATAAATTTCTTTCAACATGATTGGAAGTAGAAAGAAACACATATGGAAAATCACTTTGAAATCCATCCCAAATAAAAAATAAATAAAACCTTGGAGCCTGTTTGTCCGAGTGCCTCTTTATCTTGTGCCTGAATTGGGGTGCCTATGTGTCCAGTGCCTAATTATACGGTGCCTGTGTGTCCGCGTACAAATCAGCTAATCGAGTGGTGTTGAGGTGTGCGAAGGCTGGAATGCGTTTTGAGCAACTGTCGAAGTAGGAAAGAGCTTCTGAAAGGACAAGCGCTAGAGACTAGAAAATCAATGAGTGTTCTTCATGCCTTGAATCTCGATACAACCGAATTAACTCTCTTTAAGATACTTTTGAATTGTCGAATTCATTATTAGGTTGCCTTTATATTTTCTTTGCTCCATTACGCCGTTCATCAGGGATTTCTGCAGCAAATCGGTTGTGTTGAGGTCTGTGAAGACTATTGCTGGAATGCACCTGCAGCAACT